>JAQQSO010002867.1:0-14017 GCA_028658305.1 Pachyuromys duprasi
TTCTGTAGGGCTGGGTTGCTGTGTAGGTATTGCATGAATTTTGTTTTTCATGGAAAATTTTGTTTTCTCCATCTATTTGATTGAAAGCTTCGCTGGGTATAGTAGTTTTGGTTGGCATCTGTGTTCCCTTAAAGCCTGCATGACTTCTGCCCAAGCCCTTCTGGCTTTCATAGTTTCTGATTAGAAGTCTGGTGTGATTCTGATCGGTCTACCTTCATATGTTATTTGACCTTTTTCCCTTGCTTCCTTTAATATTTTTTCTCTGTTTTGTAGGTTAAGTGTTTTGACTATGATGTGACGAGAGGTATTTCTTTTCTGGTCTAGTCTATTTGGTGCTCTGTAGGCTTCTTGTATGTTTATGGACATTTCTTTTTTTAAGTTAGGAAAATTTTCTTCTATGATTTTCTTAAAAATATTTTCTGGTCCTTGGAGCCTGGAATCTTCTTTTTCATCTATTCCAATTATTCTTAGGTTTTGTCTTTTGATGGCATCCTTAATTTCTTGGATGTTTTGTGCTTGGGATCTTTCGATTTTCTATTTTCCTTGAGTGAGGAATCCATTTCAGCCAGCGTATCCTCCACTCCTGAGATTCTTTCTTCCATCTCTTGTATTCTCTTGGTGATGCTTACCTTTGTGGTTCCTGATCTTTTCTGTAAGTTCTCCAGTTCCAGGTTCTTCTCCCTTTGTGTCTTCTTTATAGATTCTAATTCTGTTTTCATGCTTTGTATAGTTTCCTTCAACTGATTGACTGTGTCTCCTATTTTGGTTGTTTCCTCTGTTTTTCTTTGATTGTTCCTGTATGTGGTCTGTTAATTTCTTGTCCATTTCTTTGAGGGCCTTGTTCATTTCCTCTTTTTGTCTCTCCCTTTTTTTCTCCAATATCTGCATAATCAAAACTTAAACATAATTTTCCTTTGTCGCCGCTGAATTAAAATCTCCACTGCTTTTGGGTGTTTCTGGTGGGGCCATGGTGTCCTGATTTTTGTTGGGTGAGTTCTTTTACTGATTTCTGGGCATTTGTTTATATATAATCAGGGAGCTGTTTGTGCTTTAAGGCTGTACTTCAGTCTGAAACTGTCAATCTCTTGTGTCAGGAGTATTCTTCAAGAAGATCAGGGATTTCCAGTGGTTTGTTGGTGTGCGTTGTTGTCTCAGTTGAACTCTGTTGTGGGCTCTGTGTGCCCGGCTTCGTGCTCTGTGCTAGAAGCTGTGAGCACTGCAGGCTGGTCACCCCTATGGTCTGGAGGCTTTACTCCTCAGTCTGCGCTAGAGTCTGAGTGTCCTGGTTTGAGATGTCAGCTGGGTGCTGTGTGCTCCACCCTGGGCTTGCTGCTAAGGGCTCTCCCCTGGACTGGAGATTTGGTGCCCCCTTCTGGGCCAGGGTCTGTGCACCATGGTCTGAGATGATATTTGGGGCACACACAGTGGGTTTGGGTTGGTTGCAGGCATTACAGGTGTGTACCAGCTGTATGCAGGCCTGTCTGAAATGGTGCCAGAGGCCTTCTCTGTCTGGCCCGTGGACACACACACACACGGACTGAGGTTTTGCTGGCGGATGCGTGCAGTGTGGGTCCGCACTGTGCAGTCTGGTCAAAATGGTCTCCGGACCCTCTCAGTCTGAGGTGGTTGAGGCCATCATTGTGTGCCAGCAGTACACCTGTGGGTTGAAGCAGAACCTGTGTGCTTCTCAGACTTGCCCACGGACTCACACAGGGACTGAGGTTTTTGCTGGCAGACGCATGCAGTGTGTGCCCACAGTGTGCAGGTCAGTGAAAAAGGTACCGGGTTCCTCCTCAGACTGACTGAGAGATTGTGTGATCCAGTCTATTATGGCAGGTGCGGGCGCCTAGCGTGGCTGCTTGCTCAGATCAGAGCTGTGTACTGCCGGTCACCCAGAGATTTTTCCGGGTAATAACTGTGTGTCCCTAGGGTTTTCCCACTTGATTTTCTCACTGTAGGAGTTCCTCTCACCTGGCAATCACAAATGCTGGTGTTTTAGGTCCCAGAGTTCAGTCTCCTGGTCGCTGAGTTGTTTCTGCTGTCCTACTCTTCAGACAGGGTATCCTTTCCTGGCAGCCATCTTGGATCCAAATCCTATGCCCCTTCCCCTGTCCACTGATAGGGGAGGTCTTCTTCCCCTTCCTTCTGATTCTAGTCTATCAGTTCTCATCAGGAGAGGCTGCACTCTAATATAATTTTTTATTTATTACAATTTATTCACTTTGTATCCCAGCTGTAGTGCCACCCCCAATCTGGCCCTCCCTTCCTCCCTCATCTCTTCTCATGCCTCTTCCCTAGTCCATTGATAGTGGAGGACCTCCTCCCCTTCAATCTGACCCTAGCCTATTAGGTCACATCAGGACTGTCTTTCATAGTCTTCCTCTGTGGCTTGGTCAGGCTCTCCCCCTCCCCCAATCAGGGGGAAGTGATCAAAGAGCCAGCCACTGTGTTCATGTCATATACAGCTTCTGCTCCTCTTACTAGAGAGCCCATTTGGAGATTAAGCTGTCACAGACTACCTCTGCGTAGGGGACTTATGTTATCTCCATGAATGGTCTTTGGTCGGAGTATCATTCTCAGAAGATACCCCCAGGCCCATATTTTTTGGTTCTGTTGTTCTCCTTGTGGAGCTCCAGGCACTTTCAGGGCTTTCTGTCTCCACTTTCTTTCCTAAGATTCTCTGCACTCTGCCCAAAGTTTGGCTAAGAGTCTCAGCATTCACTTTAAAACCCTGCTGGGAAGAGTCTTTTAGAGGCCCTTTATGGCAGGGCTCTTTAATAAAGCTGGATATGTTTTGATACCCTGCAGGGCAGAGCCTTTCAGAGGCCCTGTGTAGCAGGCTCCTGATTTGTTCCCTGTTTCCCCCTTCTTCTGATGTCCATTCTCTTTGCCTTTCTGAATGGGATTGAGCATTTTAGCCAGAGTCCTCCTTCATGATTAGTTTCTTTAGGTGTATAGATTTTAGTATGTTTATTCTATATTATATATCTAATATCCACTTATGAGTGAGTATATGCCATGTGTGTCTTTCTGCTTCTGGGATAGCTCACTCAGGATGATCCTCTCCAGTTTCCACCATTTACCTGCAAATTTCATGATTTCCTTGTTTTTTTTTATTGCTGAGCAATATTCCATTGTGTAGATGTACCACAATTTCTGTATCCATTCCTTAGTTGAGGGGCATCTGGGTTGTTTCCAGCTATTATTTCTGGCTATTACAAATAAAGCTGCTATAAACACAACTGAGCAAATATCCTTATTGTGTACTTGAGCATCTTTTGGATATATGCCTAGTAGAGGCATAACTGGATCTTGAGGAAGGGCTATTCCTAATTGTCTGAGAAAGCACCAGAGTGATTTCCAGAGTGGTTGTACAAGTTTACATTCCCATCAGCAGATGCTGAGACTTATGGCCAACCTTTGGGCAGAGTGCAGGGAATCTTATGAAAGAAGTGGGAAGTAGTAAGACCTGGAGAGGACAGGAATTCTACAAGGAGAGCAACAGGACAAAAAAATCTGGGCACAGGGGTCTTTTCTGAGACTGATACTCCAACTAAGGACCATGCATGGAGATAACCTAGAATCCCTGCACAGATGCAGCCAATGGCAGTTCAGTATCCAAGTGGGTTCCATAGTAATGGGAACCGGGCGTATCTCTGACATGAACTGATTGGCCTGCTCTTTAATCACCTCCCCGAGAGGGGGTAGCAGCCTTACCAGGCCAAAGAGGAAGACAATGCAGCCACTCCTGATGAGACCTAATAGACTAGTATCAGAAGGAAGGAAAGGAAAACCTCCCCTATCAGTGGACTTGGGGAGGAGCATGAGTGGAGAAGAGAGAGGAAGGGAGGGATTGGGAGAGGAGAGGGGGAAGCTACAGGGGGCATACAAAGTGAATAAAGTGTCATTTAAAATAATTTAAAAATAAAGCAAAAGAAATAAAAAACATAAAGCTGTTAGGCTTGGGGGGGGGGGTATTTGTGTACTGAAGTCGTAACACTAAGCTAGATGATACCAAAAAGTAGAGCCTTGGGAGATAACTTGCCTTAGATGAACATGAGAGCCTGTGCTCCTATGTTGGAGATCGGCTTATTTACAAAGAAAGAAGATATCAGAAGTAGCTCCTAGGAGCAGAGGAGGAACTGATGCACAGCATGAGAATACTGTGTATCTGGATAACTATATTTCCCCAGAATTGCAAGTGTCTTGGTCTTAGAGCTCCAGGACTATTAGATAGAAGTGTGTGCCGGAGAGATTATTCTGTTTTTGACCTTTTTGATACAGCTGCCTGCAGTGACTGAGACAGATTTCATGATCTATCATCCTATCATTAAAGATAGACATTCCCTTTTCAAAACTGTTCTGAATATGCAGGCACTACAGTGTTTTAGTACATGACCATATCATATAATCACAGGAACTATTGTAGGGGCTTTTCCTTCACACACTGCTATCAGAGATCTGTGTATTGGTGTTTGTTGGGAAGAGTTGATGAAAAGCTAAAGCGTGGTGCACTCCCTGCAGAGTTGAATAACAACAGTAATTCCTCTAGGACCAGAGACTTAATAGGTCCATTTTATGCACAGTGATTTTATGTATTTTGAGTGGGGATTATATTTGACCCAGTGCCTCATTTAAGTTGGAGTTTGAGGTGTGTCTGAGAAGAAGAAAGGCCAGATTATCTCCAAACACTGCATCTGCTATAGAAATAATATTCCATTTAAAAAGAAGATGCTTGTGTATAGGGCACTAGGGGTGTGTGAATCCTTGGAAAAGGGCAACATTTTGGATTAACTGAAAAAATAACAATAAAGAAGTAGCATTCTGCTATGAAAGTGGAAGTGCACTAAGAATAATGACAGTTTTATATTTCATCTCCATTCCAATATAAACCATTTCCATGACTTTTAGCCATGGATTTTATCTTTGCATTTTGTATCATACTCTGATTTAAATAATTAACACTAGATCTACCACAGTGTGGCATAAGAAAGTATATATAAAAGCTAAATATTCAAACAAAATTTATCAGATATGTTAATAAATTACCAAATTATGTTTGAATAGGATACTAAATAGCCTTCCCTATTGTCTTTGTAAAAGTACAACTCTCTCTAAATTCTCATTTAGTAATGACTTTGAAGAGAAAGTTCATCATTATCAAGCAAGAACTATTTGTAGACATACATGGTAATAAACATTTCTTTTTATCATGATTGTGGTTTGGGGCACATAAGAAAGGTGACTTTGACTACAGAGAGATGGCTTCTGAGGGGATCAAGGTTTTAGTTTGCAGCAATAGTCTGCTGGATCCAGCTCACATAATTGCACACCTTAGTGTAGACACCAGGTTTTCCTTTCATAGCACAACCATATCCCCAGGAAACAACACCCTGGAGTTGTCCGTTGCAGACCACAGGACCACCAGAGTCACCCTGAAAAAGAAAGAAAAGAAAAGATAAGAGTTATCACATATGTCTAAATGAAAGGATGGACTCCAAGCTCTTACCCGACATCTTCATAGGTTCTCCATGAAATAACTTCTCTACACTTGAAAACTCAGGCTTCAGTCTCCTTAGTAGGCCAATATTTTATAATGTCCCTTCTTAGAGACCCACACCTTTTTTTAGTCAACCATTCAGCCCATGCCAGTGTGAGAACTGGGGAGACTGAATGCATCTTTGAAAGCTCTGCTCTGTTTTCAAAGGTAAAGTCCACAAGAAAGTATTTGAGACCATATGGAACGTTCGTAGTAATTTCTACATGTTTTGTATATTTAATCATAGTCAATAATATATAGACAGTTTGAAATTTTTTCCCAAATCTACTCTTCATCTCTCACCAACAGTCTCAGAGATGGTTTTAATGTTCTCTCTTTTTCAGAAAAGCAGAAGCAAGGGAAGAGAGAGTACGAGTAAGAACACAAACTCACCTGACATGAGTCCTTTCCACCCTCCAGGAAGCCCATACAGAACATGTTGCTAGTGATCTTGCCTGGGTAGGAACTTTTGCAAGAACTGTCAGAGAGGACAGGAGCATCAAGACACTGAAGAAGTGAAGGGTAGTTGGCTGTCAAGCACAAGAAGGAAAAGAGAAGATTATCCAGTGTTGTAGAAAACGTCTTTTCCAGCCTTCTGACTCTTTCTTAACACCTATTCTGTCTTTCAATTCCCTAGTGACTTATAATTTGGGAGGACGTTTTTGTTTATTTGAGACAGGGTTTCTCTGTGTAGCCTTGGCTATTCTGGACTCACTTTATAGATCAGGTTGGCCTCAAACTCACAGAGATCAGGGTGCGTTTGTGTCCCTGAGTGCTGGGATTACAGGTGTGTGCCACCGCTCCCTGCTGGGAAATTTTTTTAAGAAGGTTTTCTTAATAATTTTATTCAATTCACAACAGCTATTAAAAAGGTGTCTACAGCTCTCAACAGGTATATATACTTAAAGGAACATAAAAATCTTCAGCCTCTGTCTACTGATATCTCTTATTTCAGTTAAACACATTTGAGTTTTTCATACTAGTTCATTTTTATTGTGTCTGCTGTGCGGTCTCAACACATGTATTTCCTCCACTCTAACTCATGCATTGTAGGACTGCCTGTATCTAAATCTATCTCGGAGAAGCTCCTCTTGAGTGAGAATCTGGAACACCTTGCCTGCAACATGCCTTTCTTCTCTAGTCTTCTCATACATGGTAATTAAGGTCCAGTGATACTTACTGCCACTGCTCAGGGTGTTGCCCCAGCCAGACACAAGGCACTTAGTGCCAGCTGTTGGACAAGATCTTGGCAGAGAGACGGTGGACACTCGAGAGTTGAGGGTGGCAGGTGAATTCAGCTTAATCAACATGATGTCATTATCATAGGTATTTTGGTTATACTTGGGGTGGCGGATGATTTTAGCAGCATCAATGAATTGCTCACCACCCTCAAGGACATCAATGTTGTGTTCTCCCAGGCGCACCTGAATTCGGCTGGATATAAGGATTAGCACTTTTTAGAGTATCCAACTTCAATCGTTCCCCCCTTCCATTTTCCAATTGTATGAATGAACACAAATACTTGCACAGGCGACTTTATACACTGGGTAACAGTGTGCACTCCCAGGATGGTAGGTCAGAGAATAACTTACAAAAGCATCCCTGATAGCTAGTACAGACTCTCAGTTCAGTGCACATCAAAGTACAAGATATAAGATGGGAAGAGAAACCCCTACTAAACAGTTGGATATGAAGAGCAGATTGGTAGAAATTTATTTACATTTGCTATTTTCCCTCTAATTGTAATTCTTAAGGATTTCAGATATACAAGAATTTGAGATATGGAGATAAAAAAAAAATACATGTACACAGTGTGATGAAGCAAGACTCAGAAAAAGAGTGCTAGGACCAAAGATGTAAATATCCACACCTGGCTGAGAACAGGTTGTAGGACAGAACTACATACTTGTTTTTAATAGTATACTTAAAATAGAGTGTTTTTTCTCTACATTCCCATTTCCCTGTGTTAAAACTATGTAGTGATTCACAATATGAATCTATTCTAAGACAACCTTTTTAATAATTGATTTCTTGTTTTATTTTTTAATATTAGTTACAATTTATTAACTTTTTATCCCTGCTGTATCCAGCTCCCTCATTCCCTCCCAATCCCACTCTCCCTCCCTCATCTCTTCGCTGCCCCTTTCCAAGTCCACTGATAGGGGAGGACCTCCACCCCTTTCATCTGACTCTGGTTTATCAGGTCTCTTCAGGACTGGCTGCAAAATCACCCTTTGTGGTCTGCTTCTCCCTCGGGGATGGGGAGTGGGGAGGCCAAAGAGCCCGCCATTGAGTTCATGTCACAAATAGTCCCTGTTCCCCTTACTAGAGTACCCACTTGGATACTGAGCTACCATGGGCTACATCCGAGCAGAGGTTCTAGGTTATATCCATACATGGTCCTTGGTTGGAGATACAGTCTCATGTAAGACCCCTGTGCCCTGATATATTTGGTCCTTGTGGAGCTGCTGTCCTCTCCAGGTTATACTAACTCCCGCTTCTTTCTTATGATTCCCTGCACTCTGCTAAAGGTTTGGTTATGAGTCTTAGTATCTACTTTGATGCACTGCTGGGTCGAGTCTTTCAGAGGCCCTCTGCGGTAGACTCCTGTCCTGTTATTTGTTTTCTCCTACATCCAATGTCCATCCCGTTTGTCTTTCTAAGTGAGGACTGATCATCTTACCCCAGGGTCCTCTTTCTTGTTTATCTTCTCCAGGTGAATAGACTTCAGTTTGTTTATCCTATCTTATAGGTCTAAATAAGTGAGTATATACCATGTGTGTCTTTCTGCTTTTGGGATACCTCACTCAGGATGATCATTTCTAGGTCCCACCATTTGCCTGCAAATGTTATGATTTCCTCGTTTTTAATTGCTGAGTAGTATTCCATTGTGTAAAAGTACCACAATTTCTGTATCCATTCCTCAACAGAGGGACATCTGGGTTGTCTCCAGGTTCTGGCTATTACGAATAAAGCTGCTATGAACATGGTTGAACAAATGTTCTTGTTGTGTACTTGAGCAACTTTTGGATATATGCCCAGGTGTGGTATAACTGGATCTTGAGGTAACAGTGTTCCTAATTGTCTGAGAAAGTGCCAGATTGATTTCCGAAGTGGTTGTTCAAGTTTGCGTTCCCACTAACAATGAAGGACAGTTCCTCTTTCTCCGCAACCTCTCCAGGATGTGTTGTCACTTGAGTTTTTGATCTTAGCCATTCTGATGGGTGTCAGGTGAAATCTCAGGGTTGTTTTGATTTACATCTCTCTGATGGCTAAGGACACTGAACATTTCTTTAAGTACTTCTCTGCCATTCTGTATTCCTCTACTGAGAAGTCTCTGTTTAGTTCTGTACCCCATTTTTAATCGGATTGCTTGATTTGTTTCTTTTCGACTTCTGTATTTATCACTTTACATCCTGATCATAGCTCGCTCCCTCCCCTTGTCCTAGTCCCACCCTTGCTCTTCTCTGTTCTCCCCTCCCATATTCCTCAGGAAGCTGGATCCTCCCTACCAACCCACTCCAGATCATCAAGTCATGTCAGGACTGAACACATCCTCTTTCCCTGTGGTCTGGCAAGGCAGACCTGCCAGGCAGAAGTGCTCAAAAAACAGGCAATGGAATCCATGTCAGAGCCAGTCCTCCGAATCAACAATGGTTCCCCTTCTGGGTCATTACTACAACCAGCTAGGAAGAGAGCAGTGAATTCTAGAGCATCACTCCACATAAGTATCTCATGTGATTATTGAGATAGAATCAAGCTCTTTGTGTCTAATTTTTAAAGATTGATTTTTAATTATACATAACATGTATGTCTGTGTGTGTATGTGCATGTGCGAATGCAGGTGCCCACACAGTTCAGAAGAAGGTATGAGTTCCCCTGACTCTGGATTATAGGTGGCTGTGAATCACTAAATCTGGATGCTGAGAATCAGGCTCAGGCCCTCTGGAAGAGCAGCAAATGCTCTTAACTGTAGAACCATCTCTACAGTCCACTATCTGAATATTTTACTTGTATAATTATGCCCGTTTCTTAATTATATTTTGAAAAGGCTAAAGGAATATATGGCTTTAGAGCATGGAGATGTGAGTATTGGTCACTTACGATTTGTAGCAGTGAGCTGCTGAAACAACCCATTGGGAGTTGAGGAGGGAGCCCCCACAAAAATGGTAGCCAATATTCAGAGACACTTGGTAGGGGAGAGAATTCTTCTGACAGGTGTAGCCTCCAACAATCTTGTCATCATCATCATCCAGGGGTAGAGCAACTAAGAAGAAACATCCTTGTAAATAGATCCACCATAGAAAGTCTTCTTTACAATTGCTTTGTTTTGTTCTCATGTAATCAAGAAAGGTGGTTCTAACGTATTTTACTTTGTTTTTGAAATTTTATCATTTATGCCACTAATACCTAGTTTCTAAAGTCACTTTTAAATAAGCATAATCTTTAATTTTTGCTTGAAGTGTAAATAATGTGTTGCATTCTTACATATGTGCCATACAAACACATACTCATATACACATGCCCCCCCCACACACACACAGCTATATCTGAGATAATCAGAGATGCCTGACTGTAACTAATTAGGGACATCAAAGGCACTTTATAACAGAACCCTGCTGGAAAGGCATGCAAATGGATAGTTCACATCAATTTTGACTGATGGTAAGTTGACATGGCAAGCCTGTCTGCCTATGCAAACAAAGAAAGCTTTAGGAGCAATCTGCAAGTATTTTTAGTTTAGGGAAAAAACCCTTATCTAATGTTTTTATTCTCCTTATCTTTTATATTGCATGTCACGTAATTTTTTTGTAAACCATTTTACCTGTGTTTACAGGATTCCCATTCCTAACCTCTCTGTGCTAACAAGCTTTGCAACACGAGTCCCTCTATAGTGTAATAAGCCTCACTGTTATCAAGTCTTCTTATAGTTCCAAAGTCTTGCATCATTTTTATGAGCTGAGATACTTTCTTTAGCTAAGATATCTCCAGGAATATTCATAGACACATCTAATTTATAACCACTTAATTCTGGAAACCCTAGTATTACATTTCAGTACTACAATTTTAGTTGCATCCCTGAATTTGGGCCCAGGCCTGTAATTCCCGCTGGTTTAGAGGCTGAGGCAGGATGATGATAAGCTTAAGGCCTGTTTGGGCTACAGAAGGTGCTGAAATGTCACCTGGACAGTTTAGCAAGACTTTGTATGAAAGTTAAAAATATAATGGAGGGTCATATATATGTTGCAGTTGGTGAATATTTTGCTGGTATGCACTTAGCCTTGAGGTTAGTCCAAAATACCATTCTTGTACTGAGAACAGTAAATAAATTGTTAACACTAATATAGAAGTGGTCATATCTCTGAGTCTAATCAGTTGAATGACATATGGCTTTATATCAGGGAGACATTATTAATAAAGATTAAAAAAGTGTAGCTGAAAAATTTCTTTCCATGAGAAATAAAATATAGTTTCCTGTCTTGATCCCTAGGCCAAATAATCAGCTTTTCAGTATTCAGGAGACTCAAGTTTGACATTTCCACCATCTTTGAGCAGCACAGAATCCTATTCTTAAAAAAGAAAAAAAACCCAAAATATCTTATTCTTAATTGTATGTGTGGGAGAGAGAGGGGAAGAGGGTTGTGCACGTGAGTGCAGGGGTCTGCCATAGCCAAAAGATCCCTTTTCCCTTCCTGGGTTATGGGTGGTTGTGAGCTACAAGACATGGATAATGGGAATTGAACTCAGGGTCCTATGGAAGAGCTCCTAAACAGAAAGCTATCTCTGCAGTTCCAAATCGCTGTTTTTAATAGCTGGGTTCCATGGAAGTCAAGACTTACAGTTCTTTTGTTGTGAGATATTCTCACCTCCTTCCCCCTAGTTCATGGACTCTACCTGGAAGCTCAAGACAGTCTTCTTACATATACAATCTGTGCTGAATCATTATCCTTCAATGCAAGCAAACTTTATTATTCCTTAGTGTATGCACTACACAATGTTGGTCTACCGTTTTAAATCTCTTATATGCAAACCCTATATTCCAGAGCACAAGGTACGAATTTAATGATTAATTTACTGACTTGTTCATTAAAGGGACTCACCAGCAGCTCCAAGGAAGGCAAGGAAGATTAGAGTCTTCATGGTTGCTCACTGTGACTGGAGCAGTCAATAGGATGAAGGCTTTGCTCCCCAGCTATTTATACCTCTAAGTCTTTTGTTGACACCCATAGCAACAGGTGCCAGGAACTCCTTTCACTGGAAACTCAGAAATCTAAACTTTGAATTCAGTTCAATGGAAGATGGAAAATAATGCAGGACAAAATCCAAACACCAAATCTTTTCTTCCAAAGGTTGTGGGAATGGAAGAAACAAAGTCACCTGTTGGGAACTCTTCTCCATAGTAAGAAAACAAGTTGGAATAAGGTCACAAGACAGGGCTTCAGGTTTTCAGGCTCTCAGACCAACACACAAACACAAACACACACAAAGAATAAACAAAACGACAACAACAACAAAAACGTAGGTACTCTGAAATTTCAGCTGTGAACATTTTTCTAAAGGACTAACTGGAACCCTGGTCTTTTACATGATATTATTCATTTTATAGTTACTCATAATGCATACCTTGTCCTAAGGTCAGTCTAATATTCTACATCCACATGGAGGAAAGAGCCTCTCTCAGTACTAGGACTTGAACCCAGGGCCTCACTCATGTTAGACCACAAAGCTCTACCACTAAGCTAAACTAACCTACGAAACCCTCCCCAGCTTTGTTTACAAATCGGGCCTCACTATGTAGTCCTGGAACTGGCCCAGAACTCGTCTCTGCAGAGACCACTGCCCTCTGCCTTCGCCATCTGGGTGCTGGGATGAAAGCCACGTGCCATCGTTCCTGTCCTTTCATTCCTTTATAAATGTTTCTCTTGAGACAGTTTTGTTAAATTTTCCAGGCGAGATTCCAGGGCACAGGCCCTCAGCTTGGTCAGGCATGGTGGATGAGGCTCGAAATGTATGCTGCCATGACTGGTTAGAGGGAATCTTCATACAAAGTAACTCTCTAGCTAAAGACAACAGCCAGGATCTCTGTCTATCTCAACCCATGGGCCAGCATGCTGTTGAGGAAATTTAGCTGCTACTAAGAAAACTTAGTTGGGATGGCTAATTTACATTATCAACTTGATCAGATTTATATTTATTTAGGAATTTGAAGGGTTACACCCCTGGCTCTGTGTATGAGTGCATTTCTAGAGATGAGTAACTGATGAGAAAGATCCTCCTTGAATATAGGTGGTGCCATTGCTGGGTTGGAGGCTCAAGCTGTACATAGATATGGAGAAAGGAAAAAACCAGTGAGTGCCTGAATTCTCCTCTCTGCTTCCTGGCTTGCAATAGCATAAATATCTCTGCTCTCTCACACCTTTCCCCATATGATGAAAAGAACTCTTTAAACCATTTGCCATTAACACTTTCCTTTCTTAATTTATCTATGTCTGATACCTTGATCACTGTGGTAAAGTAATATACTAGTGAAAGACAGATTCCCAACCTTGACACTATTGACATTTGGTGCCTCTTAAGCCTTTGGGATGGGGAGCTATTGTGTGCACTGTAGTATGTTTACCAGCATCTTAATGTGATTGCAGTGATGACAACCATTGCCAAATTTATAAGTGTCCTGTCTAATCAAAATTTTTCCCCCTTGAGAATGTCAGACAGAGGGTAGAAAAAAAAAGACAAGTGGATTTTGTATCCAAGGTGATTGTCAAAGAAAAGGCCTGAAGTGTTGGACCAGTATAGATGCTAAATACTCACTAATTAAATGGAGTTCAAGGTAGGAAACTGCCATGAACTGATTCTCAAGAGTCAGAATGTATTAAAAAGTAAAAGAAGAAACAGTATCTAGAATGAGGGGTGTCTTTTCACCCTCTTCAACCATCTGCTGTCAATTCCTACAACAATGTCAGAAGCTGTACCATTCCTTATCCCCCTTAGAACTTCCCTGTCGTCATTACGGTAACATTTCTACACATCTGTACATGCAAACCCCTTAGGACAGTGGCTAAACGTTGTTACATTTTGAGAGTTGAATAGACTCCATTTCTTCTTTATGTGTATATCTGAGTGTGTGTTCATGAACTTGAAGCTAGTGCCAAAGGTGGACAGAAGGAGATGTTGTATCTCTTAAAGTTGGAGTTAAAGGTGTTTGTGAACTACCACATGTACGCTCTGGAAATCTCACTTAAGTTCTTCACAAGGACATTATAAGCGTCAATACCTGAATTATCTTTCCAGCATTCTTGACATCTTTTTTCTTAGTCTCTTCTTAAACAATAATATTGACCTTCCATGTGTTGTCCATGTTTTATCTGATGGATATTAAAATAGACAGCCACTTTTAAAATGAGATGATCCTGTTCATACTTTCTAAATTCAAGTTGAAGACTAATCATGATGAACATTCCATACTTGAAGTAAGAT
>JAQQSO010002868.1:0-14017 GCA_028658305.1 Pachyuromys duprasi
TACAGATATCCAGTTGGACCAGCACAATTTGTTGAAGATGCTGTCTTTTTTCCATTGAATGGTTTTGGCTTCTTTGTCAAAAATCAAGTTTCCATAGGTGTGTGGGTTCATTTCTGGGTCTTCTATTCAGTTCCATTGATCCACTATTCTGTTTCTATGCCAATACCATACAGTTTTTATTACTATTGCTCTGTAGTACAGCTTGAGGTCAGGGATGGAGATACCCCAGATGATCTGTTGTTGTAGAGGATTCTTTTGGAGATTCTGGGTTTTTTGTTTCTCCATATGAAGTTGAGTATTTTTCTTTCAAGGTCTATGAAGTATTGTGAAGGTATTTTGATGGGGATTGCATTGAATCTGTAGATTGCTTTTGGCAATATGGTCATTTTCACTATGTTAATCCTACCAATCCATGAGCACGGGAGGTCTTTCCACCTAGAAGCAACATCTTATAATTGATCTACAGTATTTTTACAACAGTGAGCAGAAAGACATCCAGTCAATGAGACTCGGATTGTTTCTGGGCATTACATAAAATGTCTAACTAATATGCTACTGTATATCTGCATAGCATATCCTACTGGACACTAAAGGGACTTTGCACATGGCCAACCAGAAATAAATCTATACTATTGGAATAGCCCTGGAAAACGGGAGGAAACCCTAGTGTGTCCCAGTGGTAAACAGGGAATAGAGTACCCTATGCGGCTGACCATTTACATTCTCTCCCAAGCACTAAATACAGTGAGGACATCAGGGTAACATCAGCTGAAATGGCCAGGGAATCTCGCTGCCTTTTTTTTTAATCACTATTGGCACATACTTGGTGATGTAACTGTGGCTAGTTATAAAGGAAGCTGTGCCCCAGCACCCCCACACAAGCACTCCACCCTCAGAAGCTCAACTGTTTTCTGTGTGCTCAAGAAACCCAGCAACACAGTTTCAGCAGCTGTATGCTAGGATGATATATGCTAGGATGATATTTCCTACATCATCCAGTACTCAAGTTGAGGGCTGAGATAACATGAGGAAATGCTTGCTGGAGTATAACATTTAGACAACATGTGATCAAATGTCATGAGAATGTGACACCATAAATATTCTTTGAGACAGGGTTTCCCTGGGTAGCCTTGGCTGTCCTGGACTTGTTTATAGACCAGGCTGGCCTTGAACTCACAGAGGTCCGCCTGCCTCTGCCTCCCAGAGTGCTGGGATTACAGTCATGGACCACCACACCCAGAGCTATATTTTTTTTTTTACATTCAAGATAAAGTCATCACATTCAGAATATTTTTATATGAAACAATATTGTGTGATGCTGACATAAACTTTTAGGATAATTGTAGATTATAAGAAACATAGAATTAAATGTTTCCCATGTTATAAGCAACAGTAAAAGCATGGCAGTGCTACAGACTTGAGACAGCCCTTATGATGGTTCTATCTTCACAAATGATCCAGGAATTCCATCCCAAAAATTGAAGTTGTGTGGCTTTGTTGAATATACGGCCATAAAAGAATGAGTAAACAGATGAATAAAAGCAGAAAAGAGAAAGCTACTTGAATCTAGTGGTTTCTGAATAATACTTGTTTTTCCCCTGTGACATGGATATCCTGTTTAGAAATATTTGAATTCTTGTCCACAGGAGTCTCTTCAAATCTCGACTTAGTTAACATACAGATGAGCTCAAGACTTGGTGAAACCTAAAATAAGGATTGGTTGTCTAAGCAGACTTTTTTTTTCCTTTCCGTGGATAAATGATATCACTATGAACCTTTCCTTTTTTTTTCTTGCACTCATCCATTACCCAGTTTCAATGAGTTCACTATGTGCCCAGAATACACTCAATTAGAAAGATTCTAATCGTTGCACACACATGGGTCTTACTTGCTACTCAATTCCAAATCTACTAACACCATATCAAGAATCCCGAGTCTCTGGTATACTTGTGCAACTGGAAGAAAGGTGGAAAATCCTAACAACCTGGAAGTCACAGTGTTTGGAGATAGAGATTCGTCCTGCTCATGGACCATCTTTTTCAAATCCTGATTGGAGCTTCCCCTAACTCTTCTCCTCCCAGTTCCCCCTTTCACATCCCTTCCCCTCTGTCCTCTCTCTCTCTCAGAGAAGGGAAGACCTCCCATGGGTATAAACCCACCTTGGCATATCAAGTAGGACTGAGAGCTTTTTCTTCTATTGAGGTTAGACAAGGCAGGCCAGTTAGGGGAAAGGAATCTAAAGGCAGGCAACAGAGTCAGAGACAGCCTCTACTCCTGCGGTTAGAGGTACCATATAAGGACCAAGCTGTACATCTGCTACATATGTAGAGGGGACTTAGGTCCATCCCATGGTTCTCTGGTTGATGGTTCAATCTCTGTGAGCCCCTATGGGCCCAGGTTATTTGACTCCGTATGTTTTTTAGTGGTGATGGATCATCTTTCTATGCTTCCATTTTGTTGGCATTTTAATGATGCTGACATACTTTTCTATTTTATGGCTAAGAAAACTGTTAACTAGTAAACATGCCTTAGGCCATCCTGAGAGCATCAAGCCTTTGAATGCCTCTTTGTGGCTTGGTTCACGAATAATGAGCAAACAGAAGATACCATGGGCACTCACAGTCCCTAACTGAGATCAAAGCTGTAATGGCATGACCAGATGACCCTCACAGGGTCAAGGACACAGAGTTGGTCGATTCCATCGGGTAGTTATCTATGATGAAATGGTGGTCAGGAATTGTTTAAGTTGCATGGGACTATACACTGTGAAGCGCAAGCATCCACTCTTAAGAGGATGGGTCATGGAGCAGGCACCAGACACTTGATAGACCTAGGGAAGGGAGACAGGCCTAAGCTACCAATGTATTACAAAGGGAGCCACCTGGTACCTACCTTCACTTCTCAAATTTCAGACTCACTACTGAGGTTTAAAAAGAGCATTATTCACGTGCTATTCTTTTTTTTTATTTTTTATTATTGGTTACATTTTATTAACTCTGTATCCCAGGTGAATCCTACTCCCTCATTCCCTCCCAATCCTACCCTCCCTCCCTCGTCTACTCCCTGCCCCTTTCCAAGTCCACTGTAGGGGAAGAACTCCTTCCCTTTCATCCTACCCTGGTTTATCAGATCTCTTCAGGACTGGCTGCAAAGTCCTCCTCTGTGGCCTAGGAGGGCTGCTTCTCCCTTGCTGGGTGGGGATGTCAAAGAGCCCACCATTGAGTTCATGTCAGAAATAGTCCCTATTTCCCTTACTAGGGTACCCACTTGGATACTGAGCTACCATGGGCTACAGGCAAGCAGAGGTTCTAGGTTATATCCACCCATGGTCCTTGGTTGGAGGAAATCATGAAATTTGCAGGCAAATGGTGGGATCTAGAAAATACCATTCTGAGTGAGGTATCCCAGAAGGAGAAAGACCACATGGTATATACTCACTTATTTAGACCTATAAGATATGATAAACATACTGAAATCTATATACCTAAAGAAGATAAACAAGAAAGAGGAACCGGGTTAAGATGATCAATCCTCACTTAGAGAGACAAATGGGATGTAGGAGAAAACAAGTAACAGGAGAGGATCCTACCACAGAGGGCCTCTGAAAGACTCTACCTAGCACCGTATCAAAGCAGAAACTGAGACTCACAACCAAACCTTAGGCAGATGGCAGGGAATCATATGAAAGAAGGGGAAGTTAATATGATCTGGAGAGGATAGGAGCTCCACAAGGTCCAACCACATGCTATTCTTTAACTTACCTTCTTCATGGTAGAAATACCTCGGGAAAGATGAAGCCCTCGTTCCCATATTGTAACACTTGCATTAAGCAAAAAGATACAGCTCTCACTATAATTATTATAGCATTTTAAACCCAAACAGAATTTCAGAGAAGATGTGAGCCACCAAACAACTGATTAAATAAAAGGGTTTAGGGGTACTGAATAGGTCATTCAAACAAGAGAACATCAAACAAGTCTTGAATTCAAATTTGCAAAAATGATAATGGTTATAATTTTACTTCAGAAAAGATGGCTAAGGGCTCAGTTTAGGGGGAGGTAGCCTGAGGTAGCTCATCTGTAATGTTCTTGTGAGGAAGATGGTCCATAGTGGGGAAAACTACTGGCTTGATGATTTTTAAAGATGTGTGGTAAAAGGGGGACTCTAGTGGCTCAAGGAGGAATATGAGACAGTGGCTCTTCCAAGATGAGCATCTGCAGTATGTGAGGTAGGGCTGTTTGCTGAGTAAGGGAGCAAGGAGTCACACAGGAATATCACAGACCTATGCCTTCTCTATAAAGTCAAGATGAAGAGTACAAAATGGAGGCTGGGAAGCGGATAGAATAAAGAGAAAAAGAAATATGGCCCAGTAACTGAATCCCACCTTGAAGGCAGAATAATTGTCAGCCCAAGCCAGGGAACAGGTGTGAAATGTTGGCTCGGACCTTTGGAGAAGTGCATTTGTATGTAGAAGGCACAGTCTCGGTGGACTAAGCCAGTGTGTGGGCACACTAGCAGGTAGTTCATGGAGGGCTTCTGAGAAGGCAAGAAACATCTTCTATTTCGGAGACAAGTTTTCCACATTTCAACAGGACAGTGTTTAGGGGGAAGTTCAGAACACAGGCAGTCTCAGGCTAATACCAATTTGAAATCATGATTTGTATTTCTTGTAACAGGAAATGGTTTATGGCTTGAGTCTCATTAACTTGCAAACACAGTGACTCCATGTGGTGATCTGCATGATAAACGTCCCTCATGATTTTTGGCATTTGAATGCTTGGTCCCCAGTTGGTGGCTGTTTGAGGAGGCTTAGTAAGTTAGGAAGTGGGTCACTGGAGGCAAGCTGTGAGAGCCAAGGGCCTGTTCCGGTGCACTCTGCTGGTTGCTTTTTGGTGCTTGTGGATGAAGCTGTGAGCTCTCCACTGCTCCTGCTATCATGCCTGGTGCAGAGCTTCCCTATAGTGACAGATGTGACTAATTCTTAGCCGTTTGGAACCATAAGCCCCAGGTAAACCCTTTCTCCTATAAGCCGTCTTGGTCACCATGTTTTATGACAGCAATAGCAGGATAGCTAAGCTAGTCTACAAAATAAAATAACTCATTTTCACAGCTACCACAAGGTAATATTACAATTAAATGTCATGCCACTCTTCAAAATACAAGAGCACAAAAATATTGATTGGATTAGTTGACATATTTCTCTCTTAGTTATCCTTTATTTTCTGTTCCTTAAAAACCAGACATAACTAGTCAATAACTCTGTGAAGCATCCCCAAGGGCTATCTTATCCATGTAGTTCACTGAATGAGAAAAAAAAGGAATCCTTTGTGGAATGCGATGACAAAATTTGGTAAGACCACAAGCATGAACAATCCTATTCTCATGTCTCCTTAAACACACATTCTAAACAGCACCATTGCTTAAGTAAGGGCTGCATTAAAATCATAACGGAATTCAATGTCTGCCTTCACTTTGGAACCTCAGATGAGACTGAATTATTACTTAAGGACCTTCCTTACCATTCAAGCACAAATACCTTATTTTAAAAGCCAATAATATATAATATAATCAAAACATGTTATATAAAATTCTCAAATAATTTATATATATACCTATACATACACACATACACATAAATATATCACAAATGAAAAACAAATTTAATTTCTGTAATACTTATTTGCTGAAAGAAAATGAATACACAAAAGTCAGAAATAAATACTCTGAGAATGGTTCTAAACTAAAGTTAGAACCATTATGGTGCTGGCATTTTAACACCCACAGGTATAATTGCTTTATCATCGTCACACAGTAAACCAACGTTCAGAACTAGGCAGAGATACAGCCCAGTTTGGGTGGTAGGGAGACACACCACACAAGACACACAGCAGTGAGGCTGGCTCTCAGACACCCACCATGCCAGGCTGCCATGCGTAGCCTGGAGACAGAAGTAAGGGGGTTTCCTTTTTTTTTTTTTTGTCTCCTGCATTTTTCTCTGTAAAGGGTTTGCATAAAGATCATTATGCAAGTTTATGAGTTGTAATCATAAACACAGCATTATAAAAAGCTGGTGTAGATTCCTACACTGTACTTCAACCAGGTACAAGATCTACACAAGTTAAAAATTGTAAGTTGGCAGGGCTTTAGGAGGTAGCTCAGCTGGTAAAGGGCATGCCAAACAATCTTGAGGCCCCTGAGTTGAACTTCTAGGGTCTATGTGAAATAAATCAAACATGGAGCACAGTGACACATGTGTGTAAAACGCAGTGCTGGGGAAGCATAGACAGTTGGAATTCTGGGCACGTTGGCCAGTCTGACCTAGTCAGTGAGAAAGTCTGTCTGGAAAAAGAACAGTACCTGAAGAACAGGACTTAAGGTTGTTCTTTCCTCTCCTCTCTCTCTCTCACAATCAGGTGTTTAATAACTGTAGCAATTCTGTCTTCCTGTGTCAAACCCTCCCCATGTTTCCCGAGAAGGAAAAACAGTAAGGCGCTTTGAAGGAGGAATTTGACACAGTGTTATGAGACAGGCTGTTGAGGAAACTGTGAGGAAAATGGGGACCAGCTCCAGTTCTGCACCCATTTTGACTTCACTGCATCCACCGCTTCTTGTACAAGATGCAGAGCTGCCCGGACTACTGCAAATCGGCCAGAGCATTCCTGTGACTCCAACTTCCCCTCTGCACAATCAGAACAGAAACATTTGCTCTATTGGAAAGGACTGATAAGGATGGATTTTTAAAGTTTCCATTTTTAAGTGAAAATGAAAGAAAAATGCTCTTCTAGATGTGTTGTGCCTTTGAGCTCCATTTGAAAAAAGGGGGGAAAAGGCAGAGAGAGCTGCTGTGAAGGTCACTGAGTGAAAGAACTTCCTCAGGGCACAGAATAAATTAAATCCCAAGGAAAAAATAAAATGTGATTTCCAGAGTGTGAGGCACAAACTCCAAATGACAATGATTGACAGCCAAACTATATCCGTGCAATATCCAAGACTGCACGTTCTCATTTACCTCAGTGTAGCCAGCAAGCGCCCATTAAACATCCGTCTGATGCCCAAATTAACCTTCTTGGCAAACTGAAAGAGGCACAAACTATCATAATCAACCTTTCATTATCACAGCAGCCTCTAGTTAAAGGGTCAGAATAATTGTGCCATCAGAGCCTTGATTGTTTTCAATCAACAGCCGGCTGGAGTGACAGCTCGGTGATGGAGGAGTCTGATGAAACTGCACCAGTCCTAATCAGAGCACATGAAAGGAAGGCATGATTGGTGCAAATGAACAGCCGCGCCTCTCCTTCTCATTTACAATCTGAAATTACTCTTAAATTCGTGAGGGTTTTTTTCCTCCCTACGAGCACCACTGAAAGAATGTTTGACTTATTATGAGTTCTGACAGTGCAGAGTTATAAAACACAGGTAGGGTTATCAGCTGAGGCTCTAAGTGGGTATTCAGCATAATTCTAACAAATTCACTCTTGAAAAGCACAAAATGACTAAAAAGGCTTCCAATGACCTAACCTCTCAGTGCAGTGTGATAAAGAGCCGTTCGCTTTGCTGGCATTGCAGATGCTGAGGCGCTAGATCTGCGAGACGCGTGCTCTGTAGGTGTTTTCATCATCCTCACAGTACTGGTTCCTCTGTCCCAATCCTTTTTGTTCTCTGAGAACGGGAGGAACGTTAGGGCTGGAAAGACTTCATCAGTAGGCATGCATCAGATACAATCAGCTGCGGTTTAAGAGCCGGAGGCTCCCCGGGGAACCGTAAGTGGCGGGGAGAGACCAACACCACCAGTCTGAGCATCCTGAGAGAAGAACGGAAGTTTGTGAGAGGGCCAGCGAAATTGGGCATTAAACGAATTTTCTTCCTTAAGTTTGCAATCAACTAGTTTGCAATCAGCTAATCATGGCAACGCTATGTTTTAAGTCAAAGCTACAAAACAAAGGACAATCATTTAGGTATAAAATTCACGTGTATTGTTTGCATGCACACTGGTGCATGTACGCATGCGCCCACGTGTGGTATAGACGTTAGAGGATTTTAATCTTTCAGGTTTCAGCATGCAGGACTCTCCCTGTCTAGATTGTGTCTCTTCAGATTGGGACCAGCACCACTGTAAGCCAAGGGAGGGTAGCTACTGGCTCGGCTTTCGGATTAGTTTTAACATCTTAACTAATTTTACATAAATCCTAGACAATTTTATTGCTCAAAGTGCTCATTGCAACGATAGCATGAACGTAAGAAATTCACAAAGTAAAAGAGAGTGATTAGAACAACAGAATTGACTTTTTGATGCAGTAATTAACAAAAGAAAATTCCCCTGAGACCTAGACATCTTAATTTTGAAGCCCATTGCTACCTACAAATGTACTCTGAATGTACAGAATTCACCAAGACATACCTGTATGTGGATAGACTTCAAGAATAAATGTCCCAATCTTAGGATATTCCAGGGCATCTCAACGCTTTTTCCTGCATTGGTGTTTTGAAGATAACTTTGAAAAGAACTTATCTAGCAGATAGTTTTTAAAAATGTATTTTCCAAGTCTGCCCTTGTTCCCCTGCACTCTTTCAGGGGCTCAGCTTCTTTAGGTTCCTTCACTTGGGCATGCAGGGACCCCGGCAAGTTTCACCAAAGCTCCCAAGGAGCTGATGCTCTGGCTATGAGGTTGGTTTCTTAAGCCATGACATCCTTACGAACAGAAGGTGCTTTGTGTACAAACCAAAATGGATGGTTTGGGGATACCAATTGCTCATCAGGTTGAAACTAGACTTCCTTGTAGGTACAAAATTACACAGATGAAAGGCAGGCCAACTTAATTAGGTTGACTTCTAAGGCCCAGAACACAAGGAGCATGGAATGATCCTAAAACATCACATAGCCCCTTTACAGCACCCAAATCTTACACAGGATGAGAAAAGCAAGACACATACTCTTCAGGAGCCTGTCAAACCCCCGATGAATCAATTTCCTTATTTACCAAATTGTTTACCCTTTTATGGACATGCATTAACTTCCTTCCACAGAACATCTACCCTGGGCAGAATAAGGAATCCGCTTAAGTTCTCATATATAGCTTCAATCTCACATCCAAGAGAAGGACGCTTGCATGGATTGACCTCTTAAGTAAGCAGCAACCTTTCAGAACATAGCTTCGTTTTACTTTCAGCTGTGAGTAATTTCCCATTGTGATTGGCTGGCTTATAGTCAATTTAGTATAATTAATGCCAAATTACTTTGTAATTCACATAGAATTACAAATTAAAAGCTATATTAAGAGCAAATGAATTAATCAAAATTAATGATATTATACTCACTTGTTTTAAAGTGTTAATAAGATGGGTCTTCCTAAAATGTTTAAGCTTAAGCATACCATCTATCACTCCTTTAATTATCAGAGTTCCTTGTGTGGCCAGAGGAGGTTCTATGTAGTCATTTTACATCAGCAGGAACACGCACCAGGCAGACATGTGTATCAGTCTCCAGCATGAAGGGCTCTTCTAGCTTGCTCTTGAACACAGTATCAGTGCCTCTTACCAATAAGGACTTGTGGTGGTTTTTTGTTGTTGTTGTTTATAAACAAAGGGAGAGTGTTAGACACCTCTATACCTACCTTTAGAAAACATCAAGGTCCTTTTAATTCTCCCTAAAAAGAATTCTATTTCTTGTTATGCTTTTCCTACCAGGACATTGGGATTCACTTGCAGTCCTTCCTGTGACAGTCCTGTAATACATGTAGGTGGCTGGACAGAGACTGAGAACATCCCCACAGAGCGTGCACAACTCTGCATTACGAGCACAAAGAGTGTAAGAATGATCTCTTTCTGTGGGTTCTCACGCTGACTGTGATCTCAGAATTGCCACTTCCCAGGTATTTTGAGCCCAAATGTTCTCCCTTGCTCATGCATTCTAGGTACATACCAACCATTGCACTATATCACCATCCAAATCTTAGTCATCATTTTACATTTTGTCAAAAGTTACAGGGACAGGGGTAAAGGAAGTACTGCATAAAGACATTAGTATTGGACAACAAATGCCAAGGCTTTTTCAGATATCTCATTTAAATGTTTTTGAGCATCTGGGCCACTCTACATAGATGTTTCGATGCACCCACTTAGAAGGCCAGGGCCAGGAAATCACTATGGTCTGGCACGGCCAATCATAATGAACTTCATATCCACTTAAGTGGCCTGACATTGCAGAACATGGGTGAATGAATTCCTTTGTATTAGAAAACACTAATACTTAAGAATATCAATAAATTAATATTTTCTCTATTTCTCTTAAACTCCATATCTAAGCTGTAATCTGTCAATTTCTGTCACATAAATTCCTAAAGTTTCAATATACTAAGTATAAAATGAAAATGTAATGATTCATCATTTTCATTCACTTCCATTCTGTCCATAGAGTCTCTAGAGCTAGGCAGAAACCACAGCCTATGGACTTCCTCCCTCGCAGTCTTCTTTACATACTACAGCAGAAATGAGAGAACTCAGAGTTCTCTTACACTGACCGGAATCTCCTCAAAGGATCTGTGACTCTTCCTTATCAGTCTTCCTCTCCTTCACCATATTCCCCACCTCACATTCTGAAGAATGTAAGATGTTTCATTGAGTAGCTGAAATTCTCTATCTGTCCTTCTTCAATGACCCATCTAAAGACCCATTTTGTTTTGGTAAGACCCTCAGTAAGACTTTCCACTACTACTTTTGTCTGAGTCATTTTTGATACTTGCCAAAGCAAAAAGGAAAGCTGGCCAGTTATTAGAAACATCAAGAGCTGATTTCACTCATTATAGAATAAGATATAAGATATGGAAGATGTAGACGCTACTTTGAGGTTCTTTTTGGGGGGTGGTATATTTCAAGACAATACAATGAGCCCTCCATTGAAACAAACTGTAAAGTAAGCTAGTTAATCACTGAACTTCACACTTAAACTTTGGTTTTCTCACTAGTTAAAATCTGGATAAAATTTGCCTCATCTACTGTAACAAGTCTAAGGAGAGATTCATATGAAATTAGGTGTAAAAATTCATTAAAATATGAAGCTCTCTAGGCTTGCAAGAATTATTATTGTTATTATTGGTGGACTTCTTTGCCTGCCTCAGGGTTTCTACCTCATATGCAGCTTATGGTTGGGTTTTATTTTTAAATCCCTGATAACCCAGGTAGCAGCAATATTACTGCAGGCCACCAATGCATAAGTAATATTCTCCAGTCATCTTTTTTCTTCTCATAGCAACAACAAAAATATCAGTCTGGAAACAACATGAATCACAATGAAAATTAGAAGCAGAAAACATAATATATCATATCTCATAAATCACCTTCTTGTTCTGTTGTGCTCAATTCTTAAAAAAAAAAAAGAAAGAAAGAAAGAAAAAGGAAACCATTAACTCATGGGACCAGCAGCACACAAATACATGTTGCCTTTCTTGTAATTTCTGATAATCACTACCCCTCACAGCTACTTGACAACACATAGCTCGAGTGCTGGGAATTAGCTGCTGGAAAGTTCCTCTGGAATGGCTGTGTCCTGTGTCTCACAAAGGCATAAAGTCCAGACAAACAACAGCAAAGCCACTAGTCAAGCTACTGGGAATGAATCCTCACAGAGAATTAGCAGCATGTACTTGAGGAGGACAGACTAAATACACAGCAGCATCTCCCAGCACCATGCCTGGAAATATCAACATTACTCAGTGTCCAGCTGAGGGCCCATAAAGGAAGCATCCTCAGGCTGCACTGTCTGAGATGCAAGGGAGCTGTTGTTTATTTTCTTTACTACCATTTAATAGAATGTAGAAGACTGTATGTAGCTGGGTGGAGTGGTAAGCAGTTGCAGGGAGAAAATTGAAAACCAGTGAAAATTTGATTAGCTTAGGGATTGGTGAATCAAAATACATATAGGATTCAATGCATAAATATACCCTGCAAATGTCTATCTGAGAAAAATATAGCAATACTATAATACTACAACTCATGCACAAGGATAGACAAGGATGAAATGAAAGTAAAATTCTCTGACCACAGAACCTGACTCCATTTTGAGTTACCAAGATCTATGTATTTAAGAGGTTATCTTTATTTGAGGAATTTTTTTTGGATTATACAGTCACGCCCTCTGATTCGTTTGACTATGATGTTACCAAAGACCAGCAGAGATTTTCAAAGCTGTATGATCATGAACAGGAACCAACAATGAACAAGTCACTAAAGAAACAACAAAGAAAACTGCATGCCATGGGAAGGTCCAAACAATTGTGCTTCACTTTCCCTTGAAGCCATGTGACAAGCATCCAGCACCCATGTCAGACTCAACAGCACCCAGAGAAGCAGGTCCTTTCTGCTACCAAGCATCCAGCACCCATGCCATGACAGTCAATAAGAGTACTCAACAGAATCTATCCCAACCCAGCAGGTCCTCAGTACTAGCTGTCATGAATGAAAGAATGAGTGAAGCACATGCCATAGAACACTAAAGAATTAGCAAGATGACAGACACAGGGCAGGAAGAACAGCCTGTCTCCATTTACTGTAGACACTACTTCACAACTATACAGAGAACCAGAATAGCCAAGAATTTCTTCTCCTTATTTTTTAATTCCTTTAATACTGGAAGTTGGACATAGATAGGCCCTCATGCATAACAGCAAGAAACTACACCCAAGTTTTCCTAATTCTCTTTAAAGCCAAAGAGATAATTTGATGCATCTTTATCACTCTTTAATAACCCTAGGCTATTGGCCAAAGTGGACAGAGTCCAAAAGTTAGAGGACATGGATTTTCAGCTTTGTTCTGCCAATTTCCCATTCACATCATTGAACCAAAAAAGCAGTGACTGCAGAAGCATTTTCAAAAGTGTGACTCACTGTGCAAATCAGGCGATGTGTTGTTTTACCCTTTGCTGTGTTTGAGGTCCTGGCTTACTCCTGACCAGAAGTATATGTGAGTCACTTTATCATCTAAGAGATACAAGATGAAACCTGAAGATGTCACCTATGTCCTCCGTTCCCTAACTATGAAAGGGCAGAAGGTTTAGCTTCTGGAATTACTTTTAAGGAATATGATTAAATGGAGAGGCAATGCATTATGTCTGGGGTGCAGATGAAAGCTGAGGAAGAGCTTGTCAAAAATAAAAACAAAAACCCAGCACCACTCAAAAAGTTGTTAGCCGCCCACTGCAGTATGTATCTGACATTACTAGAGACACAAATTTCCAAAAATAACAACAGAACAAGAAAGTGTGGAATAAAACTCCAAACTCATTTTTATAGCATGTTTCCTAAAAATAAATATAGCTTTATATAGGATTGGAAGTATATCTTATCATCCATTGAATTCTAATAGGAAGGCTCCACATTGTTGTCATTCTTTATTATTTATGGGTCGCAGGAGGTCAACGTGACATGTGCAGTGTGAACCTTGCAGGCCCAGCCTCTGCCTCTGTGAGTGTACAATCCCAGACAGATGGAAACAGGATTATGGCTAGGTGAGAGGAGATAACATGGACCTTTTATGAGTAGGTAGTGAGTGCCTCCAACCCAAGGTCAACAAAGAAATGAAAGTATTATCATTAGAGAATATATAGGAAGTATTAGTAAGTTATTACAGGAATTTTTTTCTCCAAATTTGAAGATTAAAATGAAAAGTCTGATTAAATAACTCGAAATTTACCTTAACTTCTGTTTCTAAGGATCTCATTCCTAACACAATGTCTAACACATAACAGGTGTCAAAATATTCAATTTATTTTCAAGGCATCTTGATCCATTTAAAAGATATCCTTTTCGTTTTTACTATTTTAGAGATGAAGTCATAATTCTAAGAGCTGTATTTATAGTTTAAAGCAATAATGGTCTCTTCACAAATGGTGGGACATATTTTGGGTATATGCCCAAGAGTGGTATAGCTGGATCTTGAGGTAGCACTATTCCTATTTTTCTGAGAAAGCGCCAGATTGATTTCCAAAGTGGTTGTACAAGTTTACATTCACACCAGCAGTAGAGGA
>JAQQSO010002869.1:0-14016 GCA_028658305.1 Pachyuromys duprasi
TAACTGTGAGTAGGCTTTGAGGTTT
Organism: Pachyuromys duprasi; assembly: GCA_028658305.1. Lineage (NCBI taxonomy): Eukaryota > Metazoa > Chordata > Mammalia > Rodentia > Muridae > Pachyuromys > Pachyuromys duprasi. The sequence continues at coordinate 26 of JAQQSO010002869.1, forward strand.
CAAAGGAACCATGCTATTTGTAGTGAGTTCTCTGTTTTCTGCTTTAGAACAAGAGGTAAAGTCTCAGCTGTGCTTGTCACCATGTCTTAGCTCCACCATCATGGGCTTTAGCACTCTGAAACCATAAGCCCAGTTAAATGTTTTATTTTTATAAGGTTACTTGGCCATGTATTTTGTCAAAACAATAGAAAAGGACCTAATGCAAGAGGGAAAGTAAACGCTAGGAAAGTGACTGTCAGTGCCCAACAGTGTCATCAGGTATAGAAGCTGCCCCATTTCTCAGCTCAGTAGGCGTTCTCTTTTGGTCTCAGGGTGGCTGTGAGATGGGGTACCTGGACTGACACCCGACTCCTCATGAGATGAGGACAGAGAGTAAGAGATCTTCCATGAAAGGTCACTATTTCTCTTCTCTGTGTTGGGCCATTTCTGGGTACCTCAGACTTTCAATGGTAATCTCTTAATGTGGATCAGAAAATGTCTGGGTTTTATTGGAAAGGAGATAGGGAGAAATATTGATTTGGAGAGCAAGTAGGTCCTAACAGATCCATAGTCACCATAGCCCCAGGAATGAGGGCTGGGACTTCCTCTTGCTTCTTGGGGACTCATGATAACCCTGTTAGGTAGGCAAGAACTGGTTTAATCATTTGATAAGAAAGGCCATGGAGAGATTTAGGAATGGTGTTCCAGGATATTTGACCTCATTGTGAACCCAAAAATTGTGAATTGTAAAACCTTGGTTTTTATTTGGTGTGGTTGAGCCCTATCACACACCTTTAATGCAGCAGCTTTCTGTTTATTTTAAACACGTGATTATGGTGTGGTTCAGCCATTCCTCATGCACACCTTTAATACAAGAGCATTCGGTACACAGGATTTAATAAAGTTAACCTTAGGTCAAGAGTTGGAGCAAAAAAACAGCTGTTAAGGGATTAAAGAGTAGGAGGGACTTTGAGTTGAAGGTTATTTGAGACAGCATTTAGCCGTAGATGGGGCTTTAACTGTTTGGCTTTAGCTCTCTAACTCTCTGGCTTTTTGGGCCTTTTGGGCTTTGAGCTAGCAAGCCTTTGGCCTTGTTTTTTGGCCTTTTCCTCCTGGGCTGTCAGCTGAGCTAGTGAGCCTTTTGGTTTTTTGTTTGTTTGTTTGTTTTCCATCTAGACCTGAGCTAAGAAGGAAGGTCAGCTGGGTGCCTTCTCTGCCTCTCTGAGCTAGTAGGTTTTCACCTCAACATCTTGCTCTTGAGTCTTTATTGGTGAAATGAAACAGTTGGGATTTTCATGTTTTAAAACAACAAACTAGGTTCAAGGAGACACAAATAGAAAAATGGTAGGTCTTTCTTCTACTTTCCTGCTTTCTTGGAGTCTGTGGTGTGTGTGTGTGTGTGTGTGTGTGTGTGTGTGTGTGGTTTCTTCCATGTCCTAAGCTCCTGAAATAATGACTCATGAGATTCAAGATAGTTATTTACAAATACCTAGGCCATATAGCTAGCTAGGCCCTTTTCTGACTAGTTCATAACTTAAAATAACTCATTGTACTAATCTACATTATGCCACATAGCTGGTTACCTGGGTCCAGGTACCATGCATCTGTCCTCCTCACATCTTGCCAGCAGACTCTCCCACACTTTATTCTCTCCCAGAGTCATTTCTGCCTATAGGATGTCCCACCTCCTATTTCCTGCCTAAGCCATAGGCCATCAGATTTATTATTGACAGGTGCCACATCCACACAATACACAAGATAATCCTTCTACAAGTCTGTTCAGGGCTTAGTGTCCTATGGAGACTAGAGAGCAAGACAGGAACAGGAGTGGTCAGACTGTTTGCTCTGTATGTAGTCCATACGTAACTGTTCACTCATAATAACTCCCTAACATGAATATTATAGAACTTTGGGGCAAAGCTGTCTTCTTGTCCTGTGCAAACTACTCTAGGACTCACTTTTCTCTGGGGTCACCTCTGCTACCCATCCATCCAGGGATCTCTCTTTGTCATGTTTTTCCTTCCCACCTTGGTGATACCTTTGTCTCATGACTTTCCACTATGATGTGGGTTGGTGACAAAGCCCTACCAATGTGAGTTTGACAGGGAAGCTCCTCATAGTGTAAAAGGAAGGAGAGAAAGACTTCCTCAGCAAAGAGGCCAGAGCTGCTCTTGGCAGCAGCTCTTGCAGATAGCCCCTCCCCCCCCCAGAATCCCCAGCACAATGCTGTACTCCCCAATTTCTTCCTGTCTGAAAATATGACCATACAATGGCAGAACGGCCTTTAGGGAGGTGGCTATCTTCTTCAGGAAGAAAGTCAGGGGAATCTGAATTTCAGTTCTAGCTTCCTCCAAACAAAGATGCCATTAAGCAATCTTAGCAAGTCCCCTTTCTGTCTTCTCACAGGAAAGGAATGAATGTCAGGTCCATCAGTGGTGTATCCCATGTTCTCATCTCCCCCTATCCTCTGTTCCAGGTCTGAAAGTGTTATGGGCCACCTTACACACATAGCCAGGGAGAATCTGATTTTCAACATTGAGTCTTCACTTAACAAAACAGAAGTGAAAATGTTGAGGTGCAGCTGATTCCAGCAGCCACATAAAAGGAAGCGCCTGGGTCTGGGCCTGTAGTGGCCTAGCCTCATGTTTCAGAGAAAGCACAGCTCCTTACCAGTCTTTTCAGTCTCCTGGAGCCTAACCCTGATTAGGGAAACCGCATGTGGTTTCTAATTCTCCTGGCGTTTCTGACAAGGTCATTGTTCCTTAATCCTAAAGGATTTGAAATAGCTCTTATCTGTTGATTTATGTTAATGCCAGTGGCTTCCAGAGTTCCCATTAGCTAGAAGGACGTTGTCAGTCACCCTAAAGGAAGCCACAAAGGCCACTGCCACTGCCCTAAATCTCTTAAGGTGAAGCAAAGAAGACAACTCCTAAACTCAGGTACAGGGAAAAGTCTCATTTTTCCAGCTCATTCCAGGAAGTAATCAGCCACATGGTCAATCATTATGCATCCAGTAAGAACAGCATTATCACAGGATGGTAAATGTCCCAGGAAAATCTCCACTACCCCAATTGCTTGTCTTCTGTGTTTTGAAATTTGGGGCCCTGTAACTACTATGGGGGTCAGTCTTGTATGTTGCAGGGTGTTTAGTGGTATCCCAGCCTCTATCCCAAAACTACTTCATCCTCAGTGATGACAGTAAAAAAATGACACTGCTAAATGTCTTCTGGGGGCATATTTGTCCCTGCCCAAGAAATACTGCAATAGAGTAATACAGTCCATTTTTTTAAAAATTAAAGTGGTAGCATACTCTTTCTGTTTGGGCCACTATTCGTTATATGAATGTTGTATATTAGGTATTGTGTAAAAAAGCATTACAGATGGGATCTCGTTTATTTGGGGCTAGATGCATTTATTTTCTTTTATTGGAAGACACAAAGCAGTGGAGAGTCCCAATTTCTTTAGTTAATTTCCAGATTTTTCTGCTGGCTCCTCTTTCACCTAGGAAGCAGGAAAGATAGTGCTGGGCAATGTATTTGTCAGGTTTGCATTGCTATAATAAAACATCTGAGGCAGGTTAGTTTTATAAAGAGGCTTGTTTAGATCACAGTTCAAAGGGCTGCAAGCTCTAATAGCACAATGCAGATTTTGAGCGCTCACTTGAGGTGCTATGTCACCTCAAAATGGATGGTAATTGTGGGGACATTTGTAGAAGTAAGAGGTCCCCTTGTTAACCAAGAGAGAGGGAAAGGGAGAGGAAAAGGAAGAAAGATAGAGATGAAGCAGGAGAGGAAGAGAGAGAGAGAGAGAGACTAGGGTACTACAATGCCTTCTGAGACTAACTTGTTATTAGCCTAATGTTCTACCACTAGACCCACATCTTAAAGCTCTGACCTCCCAACATCATCACAGTAAGGACTATGCTTCCAACACACAAAACCTTTGGTGAACAGATTTGAACTATCTGGAACCATAGCAGGCAAGGAGTCTGGACCATGTCACTTTTTAGGGGTATCGGCTCATCCTGTTTGAACTGGGGTCTTTTCATTTACAAGATGAGGATAATAGTTCCTGGCAGGCAAGGTTGCGAAGCTGAAAAGCCAGAATCTGGAATGAGAGCTATGGTGGCTGGTTTTTGTCAACTTGACACAAATCTAGACATACCAAGGACAAGGGAGTGTCTATTAGGAATTACCTCTATCAAGTAGGCCTGTAAGCAAGTCAGTGGGGGCATTTACTTGATTGATGATTGAAGTTATGGGCCCAGCCTACTGTGGGTGGCGTCATTCGTAGGCAAGTAGTCCTGGAGTGTATAAGGACGCATACCAGGCAAGCCAGGAGGAGCAACCAAGAAAGTAGAGTTCTTCCATGACCTCCACTTCAGTTCCTGCCTCCAGGTTCCTGCCTTGGGTTCTTGCCTTGGCTTCCCCTGATTATGACTATAATGTGTGACCAAATAAACCCTTTCTTCCCTGGGTAGAGTTTGGTCATGGTGCTTTGTCATAGCATTGGATAACAAACTAGGACAAGAGAGAATCTACCTGCTTTGTTTACCACCATCTCCTCAATTCCTGGGCTGCTGGCTCTTCATAGGTGATAAATAAATATTCCTTGAATGAATAGAGTGATGAAGAAAGTGCCTAGTATCTGTCACTGCCATTGGTGAGGATATGTGGCCAATGGATACTGAACAGGTGACTGCAATGCGACCAGGAAAAAGCCAGCAGCCAGCAGCCAGCAGCTCCTGAGATACTAAATACAGATACCTTGGTCCTGGGAGGATAAGAATAGTCAACAGTCACAAGTCCCCTGAAAGACTGCAAGTGTGATAGCCCGAGAGATAGAGACTTAGAGTCACCCCTCCAGCTGTAGTCAGGTGAGACCTTCTGCATGGAGACATTTAGCTTATTTTTTGGGCTCTAGAGAAGTTTTAAGATAAAACTTTCAGGTAAAATATTCATATGCATAAAGCACATTTTTTTTTAAAATTTAAAGCTTAAAACAATGGACATTAAGTAAAAGAAAACATTTCCCTTCAGCTTTGAAGTACTTAATGGGAGTTAAACGTAATTAAGCTGATCACATTTTGTTCCAATCCGATGAGTGCTTTTTATTCATTTCATTGTCTTTATGATTTAGATCAAGGTTTGTATGCATTTGGAAAAGGTCATATTTGCCATTTGCTCAAATATTGATGGTGACTACAGAGGACAGACTGCATGGGATGCTAGCAAGACATTGGTAGCAAGCAAGGCTCCATGAAGTCACATTCCATCTCTGGCTCTGCCATGTCCTGGCAGTCATTCTGGGCATGTTTGCCATAACCATCTTGGCTTCGGTTTCCTCATTTAAATCTTTAAAAAAGTTATATATGTAGGCTTGCTTGCCTACATGTATGTGTACCACATACATACACGGTTCCTTCAGAAGCCAAAAGAGGGCATCAGATCCCTTGGAACTAGAGTTAGAGCAGTTGTGAGCCAGGACTCAGGTCTGGGAATCCGACCCAGGTCCTTTGGAAGAGCCCCAGTCTCCTCATTGCTTTAGCCACTGAATCTAACAGTGCATCTCAGGAGTTTCTATGTAGCTCAGGATAGCTCTAAAGCCACAGTCCTACTACCTTTGCTCTCCAAGTTTTGGAACTACATACACATGCTTGCTGCCACACCCAACTCTGCATTTGTAAAGTGGGATTAATACTGGTGTGCAGGTTGTGTAAGTAAGCAGGGAACTAAAGTCTATATGCAAATTACCTGGTGTACCACATGGTACAAAGATGGAGGTGTCCGATGATGAGGACCACCTCTCTTCTTCCTTTTCCTTCAGAGACTCCTCCCTTCACATCACTCAATAACTGTTTGCAGTGCAGAGAGAGCATACCCAGAGCCTGATGCCCTCTTGGCACTCCAAGCCTCATGCGCACTCTTGGTAACACAACTCAAACAGTAGTGATAGGAGCTGAAACTTCTACCTACCAGACAGCTGCTCTTTCCGGGTCTGCTCTGCCCTGAAGGGAACTATGTTCCCAGGCTCCCTGACAGCAGTATGCTTCTGGTGTGTGAAGAGGGTCTATCAAAGGGGCTGATGAAAGGAGGTTAGAAAGTGGGAAGTGAAAAGAAGTTGGGTCATTTCTCTGGGTCTTCTTTTTGGCAGTGGCTGTGTGTGACAGCTCATCTTGATGGCAGACTAGATGGAAAGATGCTTAGGATGTTAGTAAGACACACTTCTGGTTGTGTCCGTGAGGAGTTTCCAGAAACAAAGAACTAGGAGGAGACCCACTCTGAATTCGGGCAGCAGCATCTGATAGGTAGGGATGGGGTGGGGAAAGAAGCAAAAAGCCTACCAGCAAAGATACGCTTCTCTCTCTTTCCTGGATCCCTTCTTCCAGGTTGTGTCTCTGTGGTATCTGCCACAGCACCAAGAAGTGAACAACACACTTTGCTTTGACTGAAAACCCCTCTTCATGGCCAGATCTGCTTAGCTCTCCTGGTGTCTGGGATCTGATAACACTGCTTTTTCCCCCTGTGTGCTTGGATTCCTTGTGGAATTAGCGTCACCTGATGTTGCTGCTCTGAACTGTGTCATCATCTCTTGTTCAGTGTATCAGTGTTTCCACTTTCTGTATTAAACCCTTCCCAAGTTAAATGCCTTTCCCATGTATTAAATTCCTTCTAGGTGAAATACTTAAAATGGTTCCCATCTTTAAAGTCCTGAGCTGATGTATCCTGTGTCGCCAGCCTGTTATGGCACCTGACCCATGCAGGATCTCAGGAAGATCTTTTTGATTCTGTTTTACTATTGCAATATCCCTAAAAGGGTAAGTTTGTGCTGATTTTTCTAAGCTCATCCCTGTGTCCCTTTCCCCTTCCCCCATTTTTCACAACCGTATCATTCTAAAACCATAAGGAGCAACTAATGTGAGGACTAGCCTCAGAACAATCCACAACCAAATATTTGAAGTTCTTAAATTTTTGGACTAGTTTTTGTTTCAATTATCTCAAGCCCCAGCTTTAAACTATGTCCATCTACATAATAAATGTAACCAGGGAGCCAAAATTAAATATCACTGACCTCTACCCTTCTAGTCAATCACAAATCATGAAAGAAAGAGCTAGTCTGGAAGAGATTCATTTCTGCAAGGACAGCTTTGTCCATGTTAGGCTTGTGTAGAGGCAGGATGTAAAACTCTACCCCCAGCCAGAGAGGATGCAAAGGAATCACTTTCAGTGGTATTCTGTTGCTCTGGAGTTGGTCTCAAAAACTTAAAGACAATACCGATTCATGAAAAATAAACTCTAATTTCAAGTAACTGTGAGGAAGTGGGATCAGAGGTCTCTGAAGATACCAAAGAACTGTCCTTGTCCAAGCAGTTCTGGTGGTCTGAATGAGAATGGCTCCTATGGCCTCATTTATTTGCATGTTTAGTAACCAAAAAGTAGACCTATTTGGAAGGATTACAAGGTATGGCCTTGTTGGAGGAGGCGTGTCACTGGGAGTGGATTTTGAGATTTTAAAAGTCCACACCAGGCCCAATTGCTACTCCCTCTCTGCCTGCTGCTTGCAAATCTCAGAATGTAAAGCTCTCAGCTACTGCTCCATGACTGTATTTGCTGCCATGATAATTATGCACCAACCTTCTAAAACTGAAAGCAAGCCTCCAGTTAAATGCTTTCTTTTGTAAGAGTTGCCTTAGTCCTGGGGTCTCTTCACAGCAATAGCACAGTAACTAAGACAGTGCACTTTAGTGTAGAAGGCTAACATTTGTTAATTGGTTTTACTCTACAACGAAGATGGGTTTTTTTGCTTAAGGATATTGTGTGAACTATTTCTTCAGAGACATGAATAAATGTCTACTCACCAGAGACAGAGAACTGATGATAGATCAAAGAAACAATACTGCCTAAATCCAATTTGGTGAATGAGAGATTATTTGGGTTATTTACAGGATTATGGGTAAGGAGTTACTCACAGGAAACTGGATATCTCAAAGGCAATTGTATCACCAACTTCCCAGCCTAGGATGAGTGACAACTCACAGATACTGGAACTCTGGAGTTCTCTGTCTATTTTTCAGGTAGCTTGACAGGTCAGAGAATCTCTTCTCAGTAGTCCTTGCTATTTATATAACTTTAAGGAGGGAAGGTACATCTGGTTGGTTTCAGGAACGTCCTGAGACTTGCAAATTCTTTATTTCCTGTGTGTTAATAAGTCCCCCATTTAGAACATCTGAATTTTACTAAGCTTCCTTCCTGGGTGAAATGTTTCTATTCAGAAAAAAAAATTCCTCTATAATAGAGAATGTGGTAAATCCTTCAGCATACCATGTTCTAAATGAACAAAGCTGGAGTTGTTGCCAAGCTCCTGCAGGGGACTGAAGTCATACAGTCTAAACAAAGGTTCAGAACCCAAACCTGGGAAGGATGCACAGCAGGAATCCATGTTTTGAGTAAGACTTCCTGGTGACTCTCAAGTCTTAAAATTCATGTTGTAGGGGATCTTGTTGCTAAAACTTTAGAAGACAATGGGCTTTTAACAAAGGAAATCATATAATATAGTATAAATATGTGGAGTTGGGGAGGAGTGTGTATGTTTGTATATAGTGTGTGCATGTACTCATTGGTAATAGGCTTGGATAACTGTCTCAGATACCATGCTAGGATCTTATTCATATCTCATTTGAATCATGTTCAATAGTCCTCACTTTACTGAGGAAGAAACGGAGACTCAGAGAGAGGAAGGAACTGCCTCACAAACAGGCACAGCTGGAGAGAGTTGTGACCTGTGTTTGAACCATGGGTGATTCCCAGAGTCCACGCTTTCCTCACTTGATTGAACTCAGGGCAGGCTTGCACACCAAGTGCTTTTGGCTCACTAAGACACCTTGCCAGCCTCTTTTTTTTTTTTTTTTACTTTTCTTGTTTCTAGGATCAAACATCTGACAAGGAGGGAGGAAGGATTTACTGTGGCTCCCCGCTTAGAAAGGAATGTGGCCTATCATCGCAGGGAAGGCATGCTGGCAAAGAGGCATGGAGGCAGCTGACCTCATTATGCCTGCAGTCAGGAAATAGAGAGTGGACAGGAAGTAGGGATGGGCCATACGACCTTAAGGTGTCTCCTGACCCAAAGACCCACTTCCTCTAGAGCCCTCACCCTCAGGTCAGCCCCCACTGGTTGTCTAAAAGTAACCTCTTCCACTCCGTTCCAGTCAACACGGCTTGCAGGGCAGGGGTGAAAGGTTCAGAATGTCATGGTTTATTTTCAAATAGGTTAAAATACAAAAAGCCAGAGGCTCAACCCTTCTTATCCACAGTGGGTACAGGAATATAGGGGTAGCCTTGGTGCAAAGAGAATGCCCTGGCTTTGAAATGGGTCTGCCAATATCACTCATTCAACCTCAGCCACATCTTTGAGAAGAACTATCAGCCACTTCCACACCCTACATAAACTATTCATTCTGCTACTTACTGTAGTGTGTGAAGAATATGGTTTCTGAGGTTGTTCCATTTGGAGATCAAGAGTTTTAAGTTATACTGCTTGCCGTCTGCCATTGAAAATAATATACCCATTAGAGGAATGCATAGTGTGCTTCTAATCCACTCTGTGGGGCAAAACTGTTGGGTGAGAGGGGTCCTGTTGTTCAAGGGTAGCTCCATCGTTAGGAGACTTTTCAGAGCTTTAAAATGCTCTGAATATTTCTGAGGTTCATCTCCCTGCACACTGTTCGCAGAGCCCTGGGGATTTACTAGTCTCTTAAATACTTCTTGCAGAACCCAGGATCAAAAATGAACAGATATTAAACTGCTTTGTGCTCAGTTCTATGGCTGGTCCTTATTCATTAGAGCTTTTTTTTTTTCCTGAGACAAAAAGAGGGTCGTTTGAGGCTACCCTGAGGGAGGATAAGACTGAGAGGAACAGATGTTGGGGGATGAGGTTCCTGGGAAATTTCTGGGAAAAGTGGGGCAAAGGGCACACCTCTTGCCTTTCAGTCAGTCCTGGGTCTGCACCCAGAGATGGAACCTGGTTCTTCTCAGGAGGTTTACCTGCCTCTTAGGGCAGATCCCACTTTCTCACTAAAAGACATCCCTTGGGAGCAGCACCCAGCCATCATGAGGCTCAGGCCCAAGTGCTTTCCTAGCCTTCTTGTCCCAGGCACATGGCATAGTGGCTGGGAAGCACAGCTTGCCAGAAGCCCCCACAGCCTGGCCAGAATGTTTGAGTTAGGCTGGCCCTGAGCCACATGCTGGATTTCAGCCTTCTTGCCCCAATTCCAGGAAGCCTAGGATTGTGAGAGCCGATCATTCCAATCATGCTACAGTATGTCACCACCACGCTCTGCCCCTCTCAGGAGAAACTTGCATTTTATAGAAAAGTGTCTACCTGCTGGTGGGACTCCAGGCTTTTTGTTGAGGGATAAAAAAAAAAATCCTGTTTTGACCTTCGGGACTCGATGAACCCCACAGATAAAACCTATAGATCTATCACCAGTAACCGCTCTGTCTTTCCAAGCACAGCCTTCTATGTCCAGTGGGAAAGCACGGTTGGCATGGGGTGCCAAGAGTAACACTCTGATAGCGCCGGGAAGCTTCAGAGGTCCTGACCTATTACTGTGGTGTCACTGCTACGGGAGCAACTTAGCACAAACACAAAACCTGGAAAGGACTGAGTCCTCACTAGGGGCCAGCCTCCACACCAAAGTGCACATTGATGCTTGTCACAGTGACCCAGCGTCTTCTCTCTCTTTCTCTCTCTGTCTTTTCCTTTGGTTTTCTGAGACAGGGTTTCTCTGTGTAGCCTTGGCTGTCCTGGGCTCACTCTGTAGACCAAGCTGGCTTCGAACTCACAGAGATCCACCAGGCTCTGCCTCCCTGCATGCTGGGATTACAGGCATGGAGTGTCTTCTCCTCTTACAGAAGAGAGAAAACAAGGGCAGAAAGGGAAAGTGATGTGACCATGGTGGTCTTTTAGCAGAGCAGAGGAGTGGCAGAACACGAACTCAGACTTCCTAGCACATTGCCTGCAGCATCCTGCATGGATGGTGGGTGAGGAGGTTCGAGTGGGCAGGTGTTCCATAACCCCCTTCCCAGCCCAGGGCTGAAGGGCTGAGAACTAAGATCAGCTGACATTGTGGACTGCTGAGGCTGCGGGGGAGGGGTAGCTCTATTTGTTCTGCTCAGGTCGGAGGGCAAACCAGAAGGCAGATGGGTCTTAACATAGACTGTTGGAGAAGGGATATGTATCTCTCCGAAGGACCGTCTCCCAGAGGAGATGTTCATGAATCAGCGGTGTTGTCTAGAAGACGTTTCTAACACCCCCAACAAGCCAAACCCGAGAAAAAGAGAAACAAAGGAAATGAAAATAAAGGCAACACAAGCCCGGCAGCACCTGCTCTGCCCGGAGGAGAAATGGACAACCGGGAATAAAAGATGGAAAGGGTTTCCAAGGCTGAGAAGACATTTTGTTTCTTATTTAATAACAGGTTCCAAGGTGGGGGGTGGGGGGTGGGGGTGGGGGACTCCTTTTACACACTCCATTTTAAACCCAGGCAGGTGACTGGGTGACCCCGTGCTTTCCAGAGCTGACAGAGAACTCTGCGTGTGTGTGTCCGTCTGGCCATCACTTCTTTTTGAACACTTGTCGGCACACCTGGTCACTGCAGGTCAGCTCCTGCAAGTCAGAAAATGGGTGAGTGGCTGGCTGGCCCATGCCTTCCTTTTGCCCAGCACCTGACCCTCTTACTGTCTGGCAAGCAGGTGGGGCTAGAGTTAAGAGGACATTTAGTTGTTCTGGGCAAAATGTCCCTCACAGACCCAATAGGCTGCCGTGCCCTGCGGGTAGCAGGAATTTGATTTTGGCACTCAAACTGAGTGCTCGAACTCTAAAAATGAAGAAATGCAAAGAGACGACCCTCTTGGGCTGGATTTCTCCTACTCCTGCGATGAAAGCAACACTGCCTAATTTATTAAAAGGTGGCGGAGCCAAGAGGAAGGGAAAGATAGCCCGGAGGAGCAATAGGCAGGTAGACAGCAGTGGCCCGACCCTCTGGTCTGCCTGCCCAGCTGACAGAGCCCCACTTTTCAGTGAAGTGGAGAGAACCTCAGGCCTTATCTGCACTTCACTGAACCCTGAAAGGGGATGGGGTGAGTGAGCATGAGGAAGGCCACCATGTTCATTGCAGCTGAGGATGAATCTGTTGTCTGAGTCACAGGTGCTGCTGGGAATGGCCCTACAACTTCTTAAAAAAATCTGTCATCTAAGCCTCAGGAGGTAGGGGAAGGCTACCAGTAGAGAACACCCGGAATGCTGCTCATGTATCATCAACTGACATGTCCCTGAAGTAACAGTCTCAGGCGGAGTTAGCTTAGTTCTGAAGGGCATCTTGATGGCATTGGTATTGACCTTAGGGCTGGTTACCTCCCTGACTCTGTGGAGGAATGAATGAATGAGTAAATGAGGATACCTTTGTTGAATGAGCCATTCATTCAGCAAATGAGCAAAGAGTGAAACTTTTTTTTTCACTGTTCCAATGTGGGGCCCATAAATTGCTGTGAAGATTGAAGAATGAAAAATAAAGCTGTCTAGGCAGTGACAGTTTGTTGAAGGATGTCAGCCATTGTCCCTACTGTTCTGTTCTAGGAACAAATCGGCCTCACAGGAGTTGGGATCACGTCCATCTTGCCTTAGGATGAGAGGCCAATGCCCCCCGCATGCCCCTCATGCTGCCAGCTTCCTCCTGACCGCTGCCCATCCCCCACCCTGGAAGTGACTGGACACCTGGCCTTGTCCTCCTCCAGACCGCTTGATTCCACAGCCCTCCTTTCTCCCCAGCTGCTCCTTAGCAGGTTCTCTGCATTTCTCCTTGGCTCTCGGTTTCCTAACTCAGCATTTTAAACTTCCTTCTTAATTGCAGCCGTTCACAGAAACAGCCATATAGATTTCTTTCTAGAGTCCCCCGAGCCAGATGGGAATGGCTTTCTGACTATGTGACCAAATGCATTTGGCTGGGGCTCAGGACCATTCTTCTTGTCAGAGCACCCAGCCAGGTGAGTGCTGTGGAGAATGTACAAACCGCAGGGCTTACCAGGTACAGCTTGTCTCCCTCCACCCACTGCCTCCAGCCACGGTTCTCCTTCTCTCCCTTCTGTACACACACCAGGGTGTTGCCATCCCAGGTGACCAGCGTCTGCAATGACAAGTCATCAGGCAAATCACAGCAACGGCCTTGGAAGACTGAATGAGCTTAAACCTGCAGCTGCAGTTCCTGCCAGGGTTCTAAATGCCCAGGGGACAGAGTCCTGCCCCCACGATCCCAGGGACCTTCCAGCCTCTATTCTGCATATACCCTCCATTCCGGCTAAGCTGGTTTCTCCAGGCTGCCTGTGTTCTCGTCTAAGGAATTCTACTCGACCATTTTATTATATGGTAAAAATAGCATTACGGGTTAGTGAAGGGAAGATGATGAATTCAACTATTAACGATGTGGAATTTCTGGAAGGAAAAATATCTCAAAGTCAACAGACAAATAACCAACAGGGAAAAAGAGCTGTAGCATATCAGTAAAGACTTGATGTCCTTATATATAAAAAAACCTCTGTAAATCAATAAAAAGATCATTAACCTAACAGTCCATGCCAACCAGGCTTACGAACCAAGTGCTTACAGGGAAAACTTGTAGTAGATAGCTTTTAGACATAAGAAGAGATCTTCTACTTCACAAATAATAAAAACGCTGATAAGACTGCTTCTCAGATCCAGTTAATCATGCGCTCAGAGATCAAAGCTTCAGTAACTGAGGTGAGGGCTGTGTACCCTCTCTCAGGGATGGTGGGAAGAGAAATCTTTTGTGAGGACTATTTTACATTAGCTTCCCAAATATGGAACTGCTCATGATTTTCCTTACGCTTTTGCTTTTATTTACTTATTTACTTGTTTTTAAAATAATTTTAATTCATTATTTGAAATTTTCCTATTTCATATGCTTTTAGATTTTTTTTTTCTTAAAGACACAGGGGTCT
>JAQQSO010002870.1:0-14016 GCA_028658305.1 Pachyuromys duprasi
TTGGAGGGGGCGGGGAAGAAGGAGATGAGGGAGGGAGTGGGAGAGTAGGAGGGAATGGGGGAGCGGGCTACGCCTGGGATTCAAAGTACCCAACCTGTGATTGAGATAAAAATAAATAAATTAAAAAAAAATTAAAAAAAAACTATATGCACACACAAGTTCGCGCACACACAAGTGCGCGCACACACATACACACACACACTCAAATCCTTGAACCTCTATCACCCAGACTTCCTGGAATCTTACCACGTACTACAATCACAATGCTGGAAATACGTAAGTACGATGATCAAAATCAGGCAATTAACATCAGTGAGGTGCTATTGTCTAATGGAGCACCCACATTTTGCCAACCCTCTCAGTGACGTTCTTTGTCTGGTCCGGGACATATTGCATGCCAGTTACATTAGTCACCAGCTTTCTTAGTTCCTTCACCCTCCAAATGATCCTCAGCCTGTCTTTGTCCTTCGTGACCTTGATTCTTGGAGTGTCATTTCCCTCAGCTTGGGTTTATGTAATGGTTCCTAGAGATTAAATTCAGTTGTGCATCTTGGTGGGAAAAATCAGGATACTGATAATCCCTATCAGCGAGGCTTCCTCTGGTAGCCAAGTGTAATTCCATACGCATGCTTGGTCACAGTGAAGGTCATGTCTGTCCAGCCCCATTCACTGTAGTGTCCTTTCCCCCTTTTCAAGCACAAAGAATCTTGTAAGGAGATGTCTTGATACTAAATATTCAGTTCTTCATTATACACTACACACTATGCATGCACATATACATGTGCACACATACATACAGACCACACACACACACACACACACACACGCACACATCCTTTGATGATTCTTAAAATGGTCATGTGCTGATTTTTTGACTCTATGACCCTTCTGTTTATGAGCTGAAACTTTGCATCCAGTCCTTCCTTTACTTCCATATTTATTTTTTGTAAATTATTTATATTTGTCATTATAACTAATGCCTTCTTTATTGAATAGGTTGTAACCTATTATTGTTGTTGTATCATCATCATTACTTTCTCAAATTACTCTAGGTTTGGCTTTTGGAAGCCCAGTCAAAGAAGTTTTTGTGTCCTTTGACTCAGCTCTATCTAGCCTTGAGCAGTTTCTTTATGACATTGTCAAGATGTCTCAGGCACATCTTGTTCATTTCTTCAAGGACTCCTGTTCACGCTTTTCTTGGAAAACAGTATCTGCAATCTGAGATGTGAAAGCTTGGAGTTCTCACAGCCTTTTAAGGCATTGTTACTCCCAGCTGCTCAGAGTAAGGAGAGCTAAGACATTACACACACACATCTCTTTCTATTTTTCCTTTGCAAAAACATGTGAAGGCCCAAGCATGTAGTGCTTTCAGCTTCTGTCCAAACCCACAGACTTATTCTGGCTTCTGTTTAGTGCTCACATACTTCTTTACCAGACTCACTCTTAGAATTACTCAAAACTATTTTAAATATTTCCTTAAGTGTCTGGATATAGTTCCAAAAGTGAGAAGTCCTCACCTTTTCTTCTTAGTCTGTCACTTTGTGACTTCCTGTAGTAACCTAAACTTTCACCTATTGTAGTTCAAAGGCATTTGAATAAGGTCTCATTTATCACCTAGATTCTGTATTACTTAGAGGCTCTTTTTTGAGTAGCTTTTAAGCAGAGTAGAGAATGATATAAAATATATCACCTTTTCTTTCTGACTCATGGGAAACTATTAGCAAATCCATCTGTGATATAGTTTCTGTGCATTTGTGTGCTGTCATTTTTCCTGATTTAACTTTGATATTAGTCAGACAGGAGCACATCAGCACTTCCTTGTGTAAATCAGCGACTGTGGTCCATTTACTGAAAAATGAACAATGCAAATGTTTTCCAGAGATCGGTTGAGATGACTCTGGTTAAGGATTTGATCTTCATGTTGACACATCAGAGAAAAGGCCAAGTACACATCTGCTTTATGTGCAACGTTCCTTTCTGCTTCAGTACCATAGGCTTGTTGGCTTGGGTCCTTGACTAATGCTGTTGGACAGGATCACTGACACATTAGTCATCATTGCTTAGTTGCTGAGATGCACTGGAACACTATGGATGGGAGATTTGCTAAACAGAAAACAGCTACAGAATTCTCCTCTGCCCCTCTACATCACTGCAGTCCCAAGTGCCAATCATAGAAGTTTAGATTCCTTCAGTGTAAGACCCATTTTCTGGAGGAAATAGAAATTTTAAAAATGTTCTTAGAATATGTAAACCCACTGATGCATATAAACCCAAGATTTTTTTTTTCTGTCTCCCTCTCTCTTTAGTTGTTTAAGATTGGATTTCACGCATTCACCCAAGATAGCTTGGACCTCACTATGTAGCCCAAGCTGGGCTTGTGACAATCATCCTGCCTTTGTCTCCCAAAGTCTGTAAGAATGAGCCAACGTGCCTGACTGTTCAAACTGTCTTTCTAAATTAATCACATGTGAATGAAATCAATCACCATGTAGAACGATGATGTATCTTGATAGCAGAATGCCTACTGCCCAAAGCTGGGCAGCACCACAAATAAAATGAAAGAGTAGGAATGGATTAAAATTGCTGACAAAATACCATATACAACAATTTAGCAGGGGTTCGTTTGTTTATTCATTTATTTAGGTGTTTTTTTGTTTTTGTTTTTTAGATGAAGTTTCTCTGTGTAGCCGTGGCTGTCCTGAAACTTGGTCTGTAGAGCCGGCTGTCCTTGAACTCAGAAATCCACCTGCCTCTGCTAGGATGAAAGGCATGCACCACCACCGCCCATCTAGCTGGGCTATTTTAAGACTGCATTTGAAAGATAAAATGTCAGAGAGCTGACACAGCAGTTCCAAGCACCTGTCACTCTTCCAGGACCTGTGTTTGTGTTCCAGCACCCACATGATGGCATGCGTCCACCTGGAACTCTAGTTCGAAGGAATCTGATGCCTTCCTCCGGCCTCCGAGGGAACTGTCTGTAAATTTGCATGTGAATACATGCAGGCAAACCACCAATACACAGAAAAAAATGAAAAGACAGCAGGGTGCAATAGAAGAGGCTAGGGAAGAAAACGTGAGTGGCAGCCTAGGAATGACTCGCAAGGTTATTCTACAGCTTCCACGCAATGCACACAAGTACCTGCAATAAAGATGAGCACACACACACACACAAAGAAAGAAAAGAGGCACATTTATCACTTCATCTTTTTACATTACATAAGTCAAATCCAGACACAACCCAAATATAGAGCTATAAACCAAATATATTATAAATATAGGTATAAAAGTTGCCAATAAAACATTAGCCATTTAACCCAAGAGTTAATAACAACATCCCATAATCAAGCAACTTTTTTTTAAATAGGAAATTGCAAATAGTTCAAAAGTAGACAATTTATTAGGTAAGCCTGTGGAGGCAATGTCTCCGATGGTCCTCGGTGGTGAGTAGCTACACTGCTGGGAAATTGTTCTGCAGCAATAGGTAACAAATAGTAACAAACACCTAACAATTTTGACAAACATGAACTGTCATCTCCAAGGGAAAGCTGCCATGACTTGGCCTTGTCTTTCCTTAGGTGACTTCCTAACAGTGATTCTTCTATGATCTCCCTGTGGCTGTTCTTCACGGGGAACATCTGCTACCCTGGAGAGGAGGGTAGGTTTTCTCAACTCGGTCCGGTTTCAGATGTGTTCACCATCAAGAATGGATCTTTCTGAAATATACTGTATGCCTTTTCCAGGGCAGCTGCACCTCTTTGGAGGAGCATTGCATTACCTGCCTTCATCCGAGTAGCATATTTTCAGCCTCAAGAATTATGAAGCCACTTGAGTCCACACGTGCCCTTCCACATTCTCCAGTAATTTTTGCCAGTTAAGCTGGCGTTTCAATCAGAACTGGTCCTAAGCCCTGGGCAATGTGTAGACAACTATTCATTAATTCCTTAAAGGCCTAACACATGCTAGAAAAAAATAATCTCAGTATTCCAGGAGTTAAAGACAATTTGCTTGATAGGGCGAAGAGTACATAGAAGAATCATGGCAAGCATGATGTTATTATCATCACATAGTCACAAATGGGACTGTTCCAGGTAAGCGAGATGTATGTCTACCCTTTATGACCTTACATGACCTACGCACCTGTCATCCCTCATCACCGCTCTGTACCACTCTCTGTCTCTGCTCTACCCAAATAAAGAGACCTCTTTGCTGGTTTTTTAATATGCTAAGCACACTCCCACCACAGGACTCTTTCATCTGTGCTCCCATGACTTGCATTCTGTTTTTTCCATCTCTGTTCAGACTCCCACTCATTTCTGAAGCCCTCCTTCCACACTCTGTAAACGCAGCAACCTTACTTCCAGAACCCGCCCCATTCTCTGTATCCTTCACTTTCATTTTCCTGAAGATTCCCCGCTTTATTTATCACCCTCTGTCAAGTTACATGTTTCTGTTGTACTGTTTATGGTCTTCTTCCCCCTTCCTCCACACAAGAACGTGAGCTCTTGAACTTTGTAACAATTCTATCCCAGTCCCCAGAACAGTGCCTGTCATGAGGAAGGACTAAACAAATAACTGTGGAAGGTATACACACGTGGTTAAGGCAAAAGACATGGGAGATGTTTAACTGCATCTCTAGCATGTCAAACTGGAGCGATTTATCACCAGAAAGTGTAGCCACGTCACCCTTGGTCTCACAGCATCACAGAAACATCCATTCCCAGGCAACATCAACAGAACCAAAATCCAGAAAACCACTGTCCAGAGAATGACGGACTGCTCCCAGAAGTTTAATGCTCATATTTGCTTTGCAACTTGATAATTTATTTGCCATTCCTTTTACTCTTGAAAGAACAAAAGTTTTCAAGGAAGAAGTATTGTTAACACCAGAGTGTCAGTTTTGAACATCCTGTCCAATTACCTTGACAGCTTTTGGAAGAAAGAAAACAGTTGCTAGATTTTGGTCACAGAACACTGGAGAGTTCTGCTGACTTGGAGTGGAAGTACTGAGGTGATCAATCACAGCCCAATGAACTAGAGAGCCCCTGGAGGCCTTGTATACTTGCAGACAAGGATGCTGAGATGCAGGATACCTGGGACTTGTCCAAGATGCTGGGATCCAGTAATGTAGAAGATAAAGCCATTTATAGCAAAACCTGAGAAAGTTTATTCCCTCAACCCTGTCAACACTGAGACTTGTATAAAACATTAGTCATTTTAATAAAGGGAAACTGGTGTCTCATATGTTAGAATTACATTATCAATTATTGTTATGAGTTTAATTTGTTACTTTGATATTTTTTAGTTCTCCATACATGTTTACTACTATATAGAGAGAGACATATATATATAGTCTTTCTCTCATACATACCTATTGTATTTATCTTTTAATTCTTGAATCATGGCTTCTCCTGTATGCTATGATTCTTATTGTGTTGTAGATGGTCATGTCCCTTCTACTTTGGCTTCTGACTGGGTTTTAATACTTTAAAGTGTGGACACTAAATAATTTCCTTTGATGTGTGTGTGTGTGTGTATTTGACCCAATTTTAATCAAAGTTGAGAGCTTTGAGTTAGATAGTAACAAGAGTGGAAAATAATCAGAATTAGCCACAGAAGAAAGTTTTGAAAACCCCCTACTATAGATCACAGGAAATGACTGTTTGTATTATCATCTTTAATTTTTGTTCTTTGAGTTGGGGGACTAGACCAGCTCATCCTTGGGCTTCTTCTGGCTTTGGATGCTCTTGGGTCATGTGGGGAAGGCTGGATGAGACAAGATGTATTGGTGTTGTGCTGGTTCTACCTTTTGTTTCCGTTTGCCATTTCAGTCAGGTCTTGTGACTGACTGCCTCAGTTGTGGATCTTGCCTCACTACTCTTTCCTGACCATAGAGGGCAGAGGTAGAAGTTCCTTTGTTTGCATTTTTGCTGGTGACCTGTTGTGCTCATGTCTGATGATTGGCCTCTGCTCTGGTTTTCCTTTCTTCGAATTGTTGTCTTGCAGGACTTGGCATTCCGTAGGCTCTCTGAAGTAGGTCACTGTGTCACTACTGTGAGCTTAGCAGGAGCGCTGAACATCATCATCTTCTGGCTTCAAGGACTGAGTCATGTCGAGTCAGCTGCCTGCTGAGAGAACTGTGATCTGGATATGCTCCACACCACAGCTGTTTCCCCTCCAGTGTCGGATCCAAGCAGGGTGTGGCCCTTTCCTCATCGCTTTATGTGGTCATGTGTCATGCTCCGGTCCTGCTTTTTCCTGTCCAGCTTAGGAATTTAGAAACTTTGTCTTCTTGGATGAAAAGGGAAACATAAGGAGATGGGTCATTGAGTAAATCTCTTTGCTAGAACTTCAAGATAATCTGGAGGATGTGGTCCAGAGATGGTGACATTAGACAGATGAGTAAAGGCATTTTTCTCATTTTTTTCTCCTCTGAAATCTACCCAAAACCTTTCTCATTTAGACTAAGTTGAAGTTGTGTTTTGATATAATTAATTTTGATTAATTAATATGACTATTAATGTTAAGATTAATATACTAATATGTATACAAAGACCTAAATTAAGTTATTTGTCTTTATACAGGCAGCATTGGCGTTTGCCTGAGCGTTCAAAACACACTCTTGTTGCCTGTCTGATATGTATCTCCTTGGAGTTGAATATTCCAGAAATGTCTGCTTCACACCCTAAAAAGCATGTCCAATAGCCACTTAATTAGATGGCCAATCTCAGAAAAGACAGGAAGTATCGTTACAAAGAGGGGCATACGATGCCTCTGATCAGTGGAGAAGTAGAAGGGCACCACCATGTCCTGGATCCTTTGTCCCAGACTTGAATCTTACAGAAACAATGCTATCGGTGTGGGGACCAAAGACAGGGTGCCAGGAGCCAGAATGCAGTATAGATTTCTTTTTAGTAGTAAGCTGCACTATTTTCCTACACTCAGTACCCTCAAGAGGGGGGGTGCCCCCTAGGGGAAAGGGAACAACAGATCAGATGAAGGTGCAATCGTAAACAATCATAGCTGAAGCTGTGGGCTGACTATCCCGTCTCATTTCCCCTTAAATTAAAAAGCACATGGAGATTTGATTGATATACAGAATGCTGTACATATTTAATGGCTAAAATTGATGAGTTTTTCCATTAAAATCAAAATGCCAGATGTGAGACAAAGTCATGACTTTGAAAATTGATTACCTAAGAGATTGGGAATGTGGCTCAAGGGGAACACTCTTGCCTGGCTTGCCTTGTACATCAAGGCCCTGCATTCAATCTGCAGCACATTAAAAAGGTGAAGGTAAAGCAGTTGTCTGATTCCAGATTCTTCATGATTCTGATGGTCCTAGGAATCTCTCTCTCTCTCTTTTTCTCTCTTTTTAGTATTTTGGTTTATCTTATTGCACAGGAGAGATACATAGTGAAAAATATTTAAGAGATGGCTTAGAATCAGCTTTCTTTGACTCTGCCAAGCTGCGAAGTCTCAATGTCAGGTTCTCTATGCCTGATTGATAAATACTGTGAGCTGCTCAACCCACACACCTGAGCTGTTTGTCTCTTTGCAAAGACAAAAAAGGTAATGAAAGAGTTTGGGGAGAAAATTCAAAGGCTTTGCATGTATGTGTGCTTGGCATTAACCTGGGTACAAGTACAAAAATGGATATCTCACCCAAAGGAGATTTTGTGAGAGATTTCCTGATGATACAGAAGCTACCCTGACCACTTCTGTGACAGCAGACAAGCACCCGGGGAACTGAGATGTCTGGGTGTGATCACCTCCTTCTGTCATTTGCAACTTTGCCTTACTGCCCAAGAGGATAAGCAAGTACATTGACTTCACGGTTCTCGGAAGGTTCTTGTGGGATGTGCTCCATGGCCAAAGCCATATAGTAAAGGGGGCAGATGTTGGCACTCTGGTGAGGGATGAAGCAGGTTGGATGAGAAGGGATGTCTCTTTGTATCAGTGGAAGTTCACAAAGTTCTGTTAATGCTTATTTGGTTGAAAGGCCATCCCCAATGTGGATGGGAGACAGGGTGGAACGGGAGGATTTTGTCTGACTCACATTCATCCTGGGGGTACCAGTGTTTGCTTGCCAGGTCAGACACTCCTGTCGTGGGAGTCCAAGACTGTCTCAGTGGTACTAGATCCAATAGTGCAGAATTGTACTCTGAAGTCACACTGCAAGGCTGAGTGCCTGGTCTGTTACAAGCCAGGTGGGGTTTATTCCAAGGCTGCTTACGATCATCTAGTAAAATATATAAACTATTCTTCCATATTCGGAAAGCCTTGTCTTATATTAGTTTGGTTCCTACTGCTGTGGTAAAACATCGTGACCAAGGCAACTTAGAAAAGAAAGTGTTGATTATGATTCCAGAGAGTCAGAGTCCATGATGGCGGAGTGAAGGCATGGTGGACGTCTACTAAGGACTCATACCCTAACCCCAGGCAAGAAGCAGAGGGTGAACTGAGAATGGCATGTGGCTTTGAAACCTCACAGCCCACCTCCAGTGACACCCCTCCCTCCTACAACAAGGCCACACACACCTAATCCTGCCAAAGAGAAACAGCAATTCGGAACCAAGCATTTAAATGTCTAGGCCTATGGGGGCGGGGGGGAATTCATCCAAACCACCACAAATAGGTCACTGAAAGCAAGCTCCAAGCAACATTAAGGAGCAGCCATGTTTCTACCAAGGAGGAGTCCTTGGCAGAAAA
The DNA here is from genome assembly GCA_028658305.1 of Pachyuromys duprasi. Taxonomy (NCBI): domain Eukaryota; kingdom Metazoa; phylum Chordata; class Mammalia; order Rodentia; family Muridae; genus Pachyuromys; species Pachyuromys duprasi. The sequence goes on from JAQQSO010002870.1 coordinate 8,710, forward strand.
ACAACAGTCAAACCATGAGGTCTTGGCATGTCCACAGAACAGAAGCCTGGGGAAAGGAGCTCCAGAGTAGAGAAGTGAATGCAGGAGCGAGGAATGAAGATTTTACTCCACAGAGAATGGAAAGCCACCACTGAGCTTTCAACAGAAAGGCATGGGATCCCACTCATACAATGATGAAGTTACTGTGGCAGCTGAGAGTAAGAGGGAGGAGCTGAAAGAGAATGTGAGCTCCCTTGAGACAAGGCTGTGGATCTGGACACTTGATGATGGTGTCTTAGACCAAGATTTTTAGCAATGGCGTTGACAAGAAGCAACTTGGTTTGGAATATAGTTAGATAGTCAAAGAGCCTGTTGATAAGCTGGATGTGGGGTGTGAAAGAGAGACCACATGCCTAACTTCTAGATTTGCAATTGTAAGCAGATGGCAAACAAACACCACTCACTGAAATGGGAAAGAATGGGAAAGGAACTAGTTCTGCAGGGAGACATTTAAGCTTTGTGTGTGCTTTCATTTGCAATAGGGATATATGAGTCTGGATCAGAAGTAGTCGTATCTTTTATATTCAGTCTGAGAGACATGTCCTCATTTGATTTTCCCTCGCCCTCTGAAAGTATAAAACCCATTCTTGAACTACACAGATAATCTGGCTACATTTAGCCTGTGGCTCCCACTTTGCCAGATAATGAGGTAGGAACTCATCAGTGAGGACAAGGAAGAGTCCACAGATCGTGTGTAAAGCTAGGAGCACAAGAGGTTGTGCAGGGAGAGAGACTTGGATAGAGCAGGTTTGGGGGTGCAGTGGGCCTCCCGGATGCTAATACCGTTAGAGCTTAGACAGAAGAAAGATGTGAAAAGGGGAAGCTGGGGCCGGGATGTATGAATGGATCCAATTCTGTTGTGCTAAAGCAACACATAGGGCTCCTATCTTGGTACCTTACAAGAAAAACAGCACATTTCTCACTCAAGTTACATGAGGCGTGCAGTTATTTTTTGTTTTTGTTTTGGTTTGGTTTTTGTGCTTGTATTCTATTTCTCCCTTCCTTTTGGCTAATAAAGCAGGGATTAACAGGAGCTGCTACGGTACAAGAAAAAGACAAGGCTGAACCGTGTAATGCTTCTAAGCAGAGACGATCTGTTTTTCCCCCCAACTCATTTTCCATGTCAAATGCTAAAAAGTGTCACTCCCCAGCAAGGATAAGCACTGAACAGTTGGAAGTGATGCACCTTCAGCTAGCACGGTGTTTAGGCAGCCTGGACCACAGGTAACTCGAGAAACAAGATTTGTCAGCTACATGAGAGGCTGAGTGAAGTGAGATCGAAGAAGTGGCCGCTGGGTCTGGAAAGGCAGAGGTCCTATGGCCTTTGGAGCTGGCAGTGTTAAGCCGTGCTGTGAGTCACTCGGAGGACCACTGCTGACCATTTCCCTCTGGCCGATGAATTTTGGTGATGTCCCGGAGGTTCTTCTGAGGCCAGTAATCCAGCCAAAAGGGTGAGCTAGCCTCCATTTTCATTTGCATAGGTATAATTATACGCATTTTTGTAAAGGACACCTTGTACGAGCAAACGGCAATGATTACAACTTGGGGCCAAAATTAGAGTTTTCTAAAGAGAAACGGAGGCGTTGAGCAGTAGGCTTCCTTTGAGGAATGTTCTCTGTATTTCCAATGAGTCAGAACATTAGGAGCCAACCTTAGCACTTCCCTGGATCTAGCTGTGCCGGTATGAGAGACACAGGTACATGAAGGAGTTGGCAAAGGTCAGCACCAGCCATGCCGTGGGACTGCAGAGCTGGCACCATGTGCTCCCTCCCCACCCCGCCCCACATCTTGTCTTCAGGTGAGGACAATGACAGAAGTTAATAGGGGCACCAGACAAATCTAAACTGACCACCAGGTCCATCTCTGCTCACTTTATGTGTATAAGTGTTCTGCCCGCATGTATACTTACGTAGTACTATGTTCATGGCTAGTGTCTGCAGAGGTCAGAAGGGGGTGTCAGATCCCCTGGAACTGTAGTTACTGTTGGTTGTGAGCAGCCGTTTTGGTGTTAGGAACAAAAATTGCGTTTTCTGCAAGAATAGCAAGTGCTCTTAACTGCTAAGCTATCCTTCCAGGCCATTGTTGAATATTTTAAAATTATTTGACTTATTTTGACAGTGTGGAATATCAGGGTAAAGAAGGAGCTATTGAACATATTTTAATTTAACCATTTATTTATTTATTAGGTTTTTCAAGACAGGGTTTCTCTGTGTTGCCTTGGCTATCCTGGACTTGCTTTGTAGAGCAGGCTGGCCTCCAACTCATAAAGATCCACTTGCCTCTCCCTCCCTGAGTGCTGGGATTAAAGGTATGCTGGTTGTGTTTAGTCTAGGGGCTCCAGTATGTCAGACACTAATGTGGAGCCGGAAGGAGAAGGCAGGGAAATGCCTGCTAGTCACGGATCTCACCAATGATAACTTACAGTGTCACTCCGAGCCGACAAATGCATCCACGTGGCTTGTATCAATTCTCTGGAGGCAGAGGCTCCTGTGTTCAAGGATTCTTGGGATCTTGCCCCATGTACTTCTTTGTTTTGCTGTTCAGCTGTATCCTTTACAATAAATTGCAATCCTAATAAAGTATTTTCCTGAGGGCTGATCGAGTTACTAAAATGAGAAAATTGTACAAATCCTAAAATGTGTAGCCTAGTCAGAGATAAATGTAAACAACCTAAGAGCCTGTTGATGACTGAGATCTCAGACACAGTCAGCCTGTAGGACTGAGACTAGCCTGGGTCGCTAGTGGCAGAACTGACTTGAATGGTTCGATGCCAGTAGGTATCCAGAACACCATAGGCTGATGAGGATAGGCTAATCCTTTCACATTAGGATTATCTGAATGTTAAGTCTCCTCTCTTAGACTGGCCGTCTCAAGTTCCTGACCATCAGTTAGGAGATACCAGGACAGTAGCTTCCCATCCTACCCTTCACCACTCATCAAAAACCCCAGTTTGTCAAATTCCATCTCCAGATGTTCTACTGGAAGTTCAGGATACTTCTCTGTGAGGACATAATACACGCTGACAGAAGTGATAATCGATAGTTAATACACAGTAAATAAATTATAATAAATAATAACAATAAAGGTAAAAGGAGAAAAAATGTGATAGTTATCCCTTAGTAATTTTGGATTTCTTCCAACTCATGTGCTCTAGATTTTTCTCTATTAGCTACTCAGTCCAGGCAGGGGAGACAGTTCAGGCAGGGGAAACAAGCTAGCAGAAGCTATTTCATCTCCCCTGCAGCTCAGCTCTGGAGTGACCGCACACCCTACCTGACAAACACTAACTTTATAAATATATGCACCCATCACCCTGAAATCCAGTTAAAGATACTTAATCATAACCCAAAGAGCACAGCTTCCCGTGCCAAGAGCTTGGGAAGTCTTACATTCAATCAAAAGTTCTGGTAAATGACATGTCCTATCTCTCCCTATGCATCCAGCAACACTGAACATCTTATAGCTCCTGCCTCCTACATTGCCAGAACACCTTTTGATCCCCAGGATGACCTGTGCTCTAGATTACCATGTGGACTGTGGCAGTTTTTTTTTTTTTTTAAATCACACCATGGTTCAGTTCTTATTAGAGTGCAGTAAATTTTAAAACAGATTTTTATTTTTCACATGAACTGTCAAGCCAGTCTCCTCATTTCATATTTATGTGATTGACTTATGAAAGTCTAAATATGGATTTCTGCATTTAGCCTAGTTGGCTTTTCATTTGCAAGACTCAATGAACAGTTTTAATTTGCCAAAAACATTTTGAATTTTTATTCAAATATGCTAGGAAAGGATATTTTAGGCAAAAATGTATTAGCTGATTGACAAAGACTTCAAGGTAGACATTTGATCAGTGCATTTGAGAAGTGTCTGTCTTCAGGCTTTCAAGAAATGCCACCAAACAACAGTCACTGGCCACAAGTGGCTCTTGGGGACTTTAAAAGTGGCTAGTTTGAATCCATGTGAGCTGTGTACTACACAACAGACTTTAAAAGCTGAATATCAAATTAGAAAAATATAAAAAGAGCTCATTAGTAACTTTAAAAACTGTTGATATAAGATGTGATACATCTTACATGATAATGCTTCATGTATATATGGTCAGATAAACAGGTTATCAACATCAAATTTCCTTCTCCCAATTGCTTGTGAAGATAAAGGCTGCTAAAATTTGTATTACATCTGTGCCTGGCATAATTATTTCTCTTGGACTACGTTACTTTAGAAGTTGATGTGGAGGAGATCCAAGATGGCTGCCACGAGAGAACACTGTGTATGAGGAGTAGGAGAGCAGAAAAACGCAGCGACCAGGAGACTGAACTCTGGGACCTAAAACGCCAGCATTGTGAGTGCCAGGTGAGCGGAACTCCTACGGTGAGAAGATCAAGTGGGAAAACCCTAGGGACACCCAGTTATTACCTGGAGAAATTTCCCGGTGACCAGCGGCGCACAGCTCTGATCTGAACGAGCAGCCGCGCTGGGTGCCCGCACCCGCCATTATAGACTGTCTCTCGGGCAGTCTCAGGAGGAACCGGATGCCGTTTTCACTGAACTGCACACTGCGAGCTCACACTTCTGCCAGCAAAAACTCAGTGTGTGAGTCCACTGGCGGGCCTGGGAGGAACCCGAGTTCTGCCTCAACCCACGGGTGTGCGGCGGGCACTACCGATTGCCGGAACCACCACAGAATGAGAGGATCTTGACCAGACCGCACACTGAGGGCGAAAGCTGCACGCTTCCGCCAGCAAAAACTCAGTCAGTGTGTGAGTCCGCCTGCGGGTCTGGGAGGAACCCGAGTTCTGTCTCAACCCACGGCTGAGAGGATCCTGGGACCATCTTGACCAGACCGCACACTGAGGGCGAAAGCTGCACGCATCCGCCAGCAAAAACCCCAGTTCAGGTGTCTGTCCACGGGCCAGACAGAGAAGGCCTAGGGCACCATTTCAGACAGGCCTGCATACAGCGGATGCACACCAACCCAAACCCACTGTGTGTGCCCCAAACATCATCTCAGACCATGGTGCACAGCCCCTGGCACAGAAGGAGGCGCCAAATCTCCATTCCAGGGGAGAGCCCTTAACAGCAAGCCCAGGGCGGAGTGCACAGCCCCCAGCTGACATCTCAAACCTGGACACTCAGACTCTAGCTCAGAGTGAGGAGTAAAGACTCCAGACCAGAGGGGTGACCAGCCTGCAGTGCTCACAGCTTCTAGCACAGAGCACGAAGCTGGGCACACAGAGCCCACAACAGAGTTCAACTGAGACACAA
>JAQQSO010002871.1:0-14015 GCA_028658305.1 Pachyuromys duprasi
CGTGCTTTTTCATAGCTAAAGGAAAGAAATTAAGTTAAAAAAAATATATGTCACCTTCTATTACTAAAATTGCCTACAAATGGAACAGAAAGGTGGTTCAGTTGCGTCCAATGTTGTGGAACAATTTTTCTAACAGAGCAACTATGCCTGAGAAATCCTCAGAAGATATTTCACACTGACCCTAGAAAGACTGCTAATTTAATTTTATCATTTCAAGTGAAAGTGACTTCAAACCAAGGGAGAGTGATCTGAACAGTAAGCATAATTGCAAGTGCTTCAATACATTATGCAAATAATAATGGCTCCTCTGTGGATAATCGAAGTTAGCAAGAATACTAAAAACTGTGCTTTCTCTTGCTGTGGTGAAAAAGAACCGATATGTGTCTTACCCCCTGATCCATATACTAAAGTGGAAATTGCTTTCTGGGTTTTGCTAATTTTACTGACAGGATTTTGAATATTGTGTGAAACTTTGTTCTTAAGACTTAATTCTAATTAAATCCAAAATGAAGGGAAACAATAGAGGTAAGATAAATTTTTACTCCTGCGCATGTCAGTGCTTCTGTGTGACATTACCAGAAGTAATCTACAGTAAGACTGTAGATTTTCATATATTTATGATGTCCAAAAGAAACCCAGACAACATCTATCTCAAAAAGTGCTGATGATGATTTGACTAGCACTAGATTTGTCTGAAATTAGTCTGAATTGCTAACCCACAGACATTTAACCAACCAATTGCCTTTATGAATAAGGTTGGAGATTCTAAAATTTGCTTAAATTGTAAAAATTTGGTATATTATACCTAAAGTAAAGTGGCCCAGGGGTAAAGAACACTGGCTGTTTGGTTTCTAGAAGCCACATGGTGGTTCTCATCCATCTGTAACTTCAGTTCCAAGGCTCTGGTGCTGTCATAGTTAAGGTTATTCTTGCTGTGACTAAACACTGTGACCAAAGAGACTTGTGGAGAAAACGCTGTATTCTGTTTTTGTTCACACATCACAGTTCATCATCAAAAGGAAGTCAGGGCAGGAACTCACGCTGGGCATGAACTTGGAGGAGGAGCTGATGCAGACACCATGGAGGGGTGCTCCTTACTGGCTTGCTCATCATGGCTTGCTCAACTTGCTTTCTTATAAAACCAAGAACCACCTTCCCAGGGATGACATCACAAACATTGAGCGGGGCCATTCCCCATAAATCACTAATTAAGAAAAGCCCTACCCACTTGCTTACAGCCCAACCTTATGGAGAGAATTTCTTAATTGAAGTTCCTTCTCAGATTACTTTAGCCTGTGTCGGGTTGTCATAAAGCCATCCTGTACAATTTCTCTTCTGCCTTCTGTATATACAAGGGAGAAACCCAGTACATATACATCCACACAGGCCCAAAACTCATGCACATAAAATAAATAAAATTTACAACCATGAGATTTTTCTCTTTTCCTTTATGGAACTTAAAACTACATCAAGTAATGTAGAAGATTATACAAGTGCACATCATAGAAGCTCAGGAAACACTCCATGGCACTGAAATTCTGGTGGTGCAGCAGTGAGAGGGTGAACAAGCTCAAAGTCAGAGAACGAATTCTTCTCCCAGTTCTGTCTGACTTTGATTGTTGGTTTGTTTGGACATTAAAGAGATTATCTGCTACCTAGACCCAGTTGACATATCCAGTTCATTCAATAATAAGGTGAATCTATAAATGGTACATTTACAAATGACATCTCAGGTGTTTTGGAAAATATTCTTAAGAATAAACTGGTTACTGCTTAAATACCAGTTAAAATTCCAATCATGTTGGTTATACTTAGATATTTTGTTTTACAACATGTTAATACTTGATGAACTTTGTATTTTGTTCTTGTAACTAAGTTTTTAAATGCTTGCTTTAAGTAAATTACTGACATTTAATACTTTGTTGTGTAATAGAATAAGAGTAAAGTAACTTTGTCTATTCTAAAATTTAGCTCTTAATTAGAAACATTTATTAAAATAATGTGATGATCCTTGCTGGTTCATATACACTGTCAACATAACTCCATTCTGGCAGCTCCTTCTCAGTCTGTTAACTGGCATCACGTTTTACAATAAAGTGAAGAGATTGACACAAGATTGAGGCACATGAGGTGTCTGCAAGGACCTTGGATGAGGTTTGAGCAAAAGTATCATCTGGCCATTATATTTGGGCTTTACTCAAAAGGCATCAGTTATGATGCTTTATGTCTTCAGTCAGAGCATCATAATTTCAAAAAATAAATTTACCATGATGTATACAGAGTATTTGGTTTAATGTCTACAGTCATTTTCAGGGAAAAAAGAACATGACTTATTGTAACACTGTTACCACATTAAGTAAATTATATGGGTTGTTTTACCATAATTAAACTATAACATTTTATCCCGAATACTATCTTTGTCTGAAAGAAAAAGCTAGCTAGATATGCCAATGTAATTAAATGCTTTTGTGCATTAATGCTTTCATATTTCACATAGCAAAGTTTTGGGCAGCATGGGAAATTCATACTGTATCCCATACATGAATGTGATAACAATTTTGCTAAAAAAAAAAACATAGCCTGATAAGCACAGCATGAGGGGCATGATGTTGAACATACATGTTGTAGAGGATTTGGCAAGTCTGGAGGAGAAAGCCAACTTCTAGTATGAGATATTGGTATTAATGTTTAAAATGTTTATATAAATCTCTTTTTACAAACGCAATGATAGTGGTGTTTTTTCTACAAGTGTGTCCTTATAGTACTTGCATGCTATGGAAGAGTCCTTTTACTTCATACTTGCCATGAATATGTGCTTCTGCTACTTTCTAGAATGAACATTCTCCACAGAGGTATGATCAACAAGTAGAGAAACTTATACACATTTGTAATTCTCTGCTGCATCAATAAACTAATAAAGCTTTGAGACTAATTTTAAAAAATTGTCTTAAGTGCCACTATCCCTAATTTTTTTTCTTTAAAATGTCCCCCTACAATTTTGACTTTCTACAAACTTTCACATATCTTTCTTATTGAGCAAATAGAGTTAATGAGTTTTCTCATTAAAATTAAATAAAGTCAGTAGTGGTGGTTCAACTAAGAAATGCCACTGTTGTTCTCCTTGTTGAGTTCCTGTTCCTCCAGGTATCTCCCTCTTCTTCCATAAGAATTCTAACACTAGGCCCAAAGTCTGGCTATGAGTCTCAATATCTCCTTTGATACCCTGGTGGGTAGAGTCTTTCGGAAGTCCTCTGTGGAAGACTACTGTTCTGTTTGTTAGTCTTTTCCTTCTTCTGATATCTATGCTGTTTGTCCTCATTGTTGTGTAGCTTCTTTAGGACTGTAAATTTTAGTATATTTAACTGGGCCCAGGGGGGCCTGCAGAGACTGATACTCCAACTAAAGACCATGCATGGAGAGGACATAGATCTCCTGTTCCAAGGAAGCCTGCTGGCTGCTCAGTTTCCAAGTGGGTTCCCTACTAAGGAGTACTGGGGCTGTCTCTGACATGAACTCAGTGGCCAGCTCTTTGATCACCTTTCCCTGGAGGAGTGCAACCCACAGAGGAAGACGATACAACCAGCTTTGATGACACCTGATAAGCTAGGTTCAGATAGAAGGGGAGGAGGAACTCCCCTCTCTGGGAACTAGGGAAAGAGCATAGGAGAAGAGGTAGGGTGGGTGGGACTGGAAGGTGAGGAAGGAGGAGGCTGCAGTGGGGTACAAAGTGAATATATTTTAATAAATAAACATAAATAAAATTAAATACTAAAATAATTTTAAATTTAAAAATTAATACAATTTAAAAGGAAATGCCCCTCTAAGCCTGACACAGTAGTGCAAACCTGTGATCCCAGCATTCCAGTAGCGAGACAGGCAGATCTCTGAGAACTTGAGGCCAACCTGGTCTACAGAGAGAGTCCAGGACAGCTAAGGCTACACAGAGATATCGTGTCTTGAAAAACCACAAAATAAAAGTAAGAATGAAAAAAAGAAAGGAAGGAAGGAAGGAAGGAAAAAAATGAAAGAAAGAAAGAAAGAAAGAAAGAAAGAAAGAAAGAAAGAAAGAAAGAAAGAAAGAAAGAAAGAAAGGAAGGAAGGAAGGAAGAAAGAAAGATTAAAAGAAATGCCCCTATAAACTTAGGTATTTGAAGACATGGTCCCCATTTGGTGGCATTGTTCCAGGTTGTTAAGGAACTTTTAGCAGGGGATCTTTCTTAAAAGAAGCATGTCTTTTGAAAATTTATGGCTGTACTCAGCTTCTAGTTCACCCTCTCAGTTTCTTATGTGTGGTTGAGATGTGGTCTCGCAGCTTCCTGCTCCAGCCCTCTGTCGCCATTAACTTTCTGGTATTTGTGGGCTTCCCTTAAAGAACACCAAGCCCAAATAAATTTTGCCTTCCATTAGTTGCTTTTGGTGATGGTGTTTTATTACAGTAATCAATAAATTGACACATTAAAGAATTTTAAGATAATGTTTAAAAATAAGATTGGCTTTTCTTCTTTACTGAGCACTAACTGCATATTTCACACAAGTATTTAGAAAAGTTTATGTTGAAAAATCTGGCAAGAAGACATAATTTTTAATAGCAAGGTGGACAGAGAAGGCAGAATTCTCATATTTATAATCAGATTTGACTTTCAGTATGACTTTGGGATAATCTCAATATCTTAGTTTGTTCATCAATAAAAATTAATAGAAATAATTACTGAACTGTAGGACTCTTATAAGGATTATCAAATTCATTTATTTGAAGTTTTGTAGTCTAAGATGAAAGCTTTTAGATGAGTGCAAAATATTACTCAGGACATGCACTGTAGTTAATCTCACACTTAGGTTAATAAATGTCGCCATAAATGAAAGGCTCATTTTGTGCATTTCTGCAAAACTGTGAAGGAAATTATGCATTTTCAATATTAGGCTGACAATATTTTTAAGTGTTATAAATTGTGACTAGGCATTGAAGAAATGGTCTTTCACATTTTCCAACCTCATTTTATGACATTACCATAGAAAGTATCTTGGGACAAGCAGTGTTCAAAATCAAAAGCACTCTAGATCAAAAGAAAAGAAAAAAAGTACCTAACAATATGAAAAAAAATTAAGCAAAGAAGTAAAATTAAGCCATACACATGAAAGAGAGCAGAGAAGAGTTTGGCATCACATGAAATATAATAAACCATTTTGCAAACACTGCATCTTTATTACAATTTACTTAAAATGACATATATCAAATGGAAACTCCTTGTAAACAGAAATATCAATGAGAAGCACTTAAAATTATTTCAGTTATATAATATTTTATCTTGCCTCAGTTTACTCTGTGTTTGATTATAATAAAATATAAATAAGATTCTAACATAGTTGAATGTAAAATACATGATATGATCATGTTTTCTTTTATTAGGAATGTAAATCCTTTGGACTTGGAGATACAGTGTCCCTGCAGCTACTGTATGTATATAACAATTGTAGCAATTACTAAATGATTGCAGGTCCGACGATCTAGAACTATTATTCACATTATTTAATACTATCCTTTGCTTTGAAAAGGCATTGATTTCAGTGGCTTTATGTGTAAGTGGAAGGTTCTATGTGTGCTTCTCTTTGCTATGAATGGCCATGCTCAAGCAACAAGCTGCCTGTGTACCTCTGTAATTCTGCTCCCAAGACAAACTGGAAGACTTTCAGGTCTGACACTCTGTAGTGGAGTCATCAACTATTACAGATTATAGCAAACTATAGAATTATGACATTAGATGTGATGAGTTTTACCTGAAAGAATATTTTTCCTTTCTAGGCACCAAAAGAGCTGGGTATATAATGCAGTGTATGGTGGGATAGCATTGGTCCAATCTTCAGTACTCACTGCCCCTCTTCAAAATAAAGATAACCTAAAACTAAATGTGTTACTTAAATTTACCAAAAAAAAAATCATTCTAGAAATTATAACTTGAGTTAACTGATTTGTAAAACAGTACATATGATAATTGTGAAATAATAGTCAATGTAATTTAAAGTTTTAGATAAAACAATTTTTTCAAATCTAGTTATTTTTTAAATCTAGTTATAAATCTAGTCATAAATGATCTTGTAGGGGACCAGATCTTGGGAATATAAGGTCAGAAGCAATTTGTCTGCATGTTATGAACTTTATGAAGTTCTTATCATTTTATAGATGCACAGACACAGACAGGATCCTAAACACCTTCTCATCTTGTCTACTTACTAAACCTACAGATTGAGTTTGTTCTTATCTGAAAGTAAGAAAGCAGTTGTTTTTATGTCACAAAATGACACAGAGGTATGAGCTTTGAAACCTAAAGTTGTTCTTCTTCAGGGTTTACTTTTCAGTGACTGTGACTTTCATCCCTTGGTTACTTTGTGACAGCTGTTTTCACTACAGGTTTCTCTTAATAACAGAGGAGGTCTGTTTTAAGGAGTTCACCGAAACAATCTACCTCCTTATATCTCCTTATATCTCTCTGCCATACTTCTTTCCTGTTTTTATTGAAATGTCATCATATCAGTGAGACTCTATAACATAATTAGTTGGCTGAAAAATCGTCATACCATAGTTTTCATATGACTATCATGGTACAATATGGCCTTGCAGCTGACCCCATGATGACAGAGTCCAAATGTTTCCATCATGCTGGGGAGTGACAGGCTTCATTTCTAAACCTTGGCCTAAAGTGACTTTCACATTTATGTTGGTGCTTTTGATGTCTGAATGTTGTCAGAGAAACATGTCAAGGGGACGAGGCTGAAAAGGCATGTGAAATACAGCCATCCATTCTCCCTCTCATCCTCTAGGTTTGCTTCTAATATGTAAACTTCACATTGTTTCTACCGGAAGTGATTCAGTTTTCCTAAGCAATCATTGGTGAATCAAGAGCATCTCATGGTCAATGCAGCTAGCCCAGAGCCCTGGAGTTTTGGTGCTCCTCCTGCATTGGTTATGATGAGACTATTTTTGGTTTTTAGCTCAACATTGGGAAGGCTAAGGGTTCCAATGTGTATTGAAAAACCCAGTGGCAGTGAGAAGAGCAGGGTCTTTAGTCTTTATGATTACAGTCCCAGCATATGACAAACCATGTTTAGGATGCTCAAGCTGAAAGCATGTCTCAGTGTTCGGTAGGTTCTATGGGACCACAGGCTTCTGTCTATACTGGTGACAGGGTATAGCTGTCACTAGCAGATATGCACAGTGTTTTCCATTCCTCCCCTTATTCTCCCTGTTGTTATTTCACATGTAAAATAGTATGTCTTCCTATTTAAACTAGTAGGTTGTTCTCTTTCTTTTTTTTTCTTTTAAAATATTGGTTAAAGTGTATTAACTTTATATCCCCTTTTGTCATTCCCTCCCAATCCCACCCTCCTTCCCTCATCTTCTCCCTGCCCCTTTCCAAGTCCACAGATATGGAAGGACCTACTCCCCTTTCATCTGACCCCGGTTTTTCAGGTAAATTTAAACTCTAGATGGAATGAAAACGTTCATGACTTATATAGTAATATAGTGAAGAGTCTACCCCACTGCTGGGCATAGGGTGAATTTTCAATGAATGGATGACTTGGGGTAGGTAAGCAACTATAAACCATCATAGACTGATCGAACATTCAATTACATTACTACTAGTACTATCTAATAATTAAACACTCCTTTAAATCATTAATGTATCTTTTACAATATTAATTATAGCCTATTCAACTTTGTATCCTATCTATAGCCTCCACCTCATTTCCTCTGTCCCTCATCTCCTCCTTGCCCCTCTCCAAGTCCACTGATAAGGGACGTCCTCCTCCCATTCCATCTGACACTAGCTTGTCAGATCTCATCAAGACTCGCTGCATTGTCCTCCTCTGTGGCCTAGCAAGGCTGCTCCCCCTTCAGGGGCAGGGGAGGAGGTCAAAGAGCCAGCCACTGAATTCATGTCAGAGACAGTCCTTGCTCCCCTTACTAGGGAACCCCACTGGATACCATGGATACCATGGTTTCTGCCATGTGCTACATCTGAGCAGGGGTTCTAAGTTATATCCGTGAATAGTCCTGAGTTGGAGTATCAGTCTCACAAAAGACCTCTGTGCTCAAATATTTTTGTTCTGTTGCTCTCCTTGTGGAGCTCCTGTCCTCTGCAGGTCTTATTATATCCCCCTTCTTTCATAATATTCCCTGAACTCTGACCAAAATTTGGTTATGAGTCTCAGCATCTGCTTCGATACACTGCTGGGTAGAGTCTTTCAGAGGCCTTCTGTGGTAGGTTCATGTCCTGCTTCCTGTTTTCTCCTCTTTCCATGTCCATCCCGTTTGTCTAATGTATCTTTTTAAGGTCCATTTTGCAGCAGCAACCACATTTGTGTCACTAAATTTTATTCATAGAAACTGCTCTTAAAGAAAACATCTGTCCATTTTTATTAATATATGTGAATCTAATTAGAAAGAAATCAAAATGACTATTTATAGATATATGAAAATTTGGGTATCACCGTCTAACAAGATTAGTTTTTTGATTATTATGTAATCAGTTACTCACTTAGCTCACAAATTTAGGCAAAATCTTGATTAAAATTACCAGTGTTATTTTAAAATAATGTAATTCCATTTCTTACTTTGAACCAGACACCCACTCGGTGCACATCTAGGGGACTTTCTTGATTAAAACATTGAGTAATCTAATCACTTCTTTGGCATATAAATGCATGACATTTGCTGAATAAGCAGCAATATGTGGCTCTTTAAAAACAGATTTTATGCTTATTGATTTGCTTAAAATAGTAGCTCTTTGTTGGTGTACTTTTTAAAAATCTCTTATTTACATTGTTTACATCTTTTTAAAAATTTTATATTAATTACAGTTTATTCACTTTGTGTCCCAGCTGTATACCCCTTCCTTATTTCCTCCCAATTCCATCCCTTCTTTATCTCCTGCCATACCCCTCTACAAGTCCACTGATAAAAAGAGGTCTTCCTCCTCTTCCATCTGTCCCTAGCCTATCAGGTCTCATCTGTACTGGTTGCATTGTCTTCCTATGTGGCCTGGCAAGGCTTCACCCTGCTCAGGGAGAGGTGATCAAAGAGCCAGCCACTGAGTTGATGTCAGAGACAGTCCCTGTTCCCCTTACTAGGAAACCCTCTTGGAGACTGAGATGCCATGGACTACGTTTTAGCAGGGGTTCTAGGAAATACCAATGAATGGTCCTTGGTTGGAGTATCAATCTAAGAAAAAACCCTGTGTCCAGATTTTATCTTTCTCCCTACTCCACTCCAATCTCTTCCATTACCCCAACACTGGGTAGAAGAGAGAAAGGCTTTGTGGGTGAGGGGAGCAATCTTAGTTGCCTCCTGCTTGTTAGGGTCATTGGGTCCAATCCTCATTTCAGGAGATCTCCAATTTATTGTCTCACTGCATCAACAGCAACAACATTAAAAACAGGGAATGGCAGCAGTCTTGCTCTTCCTCACAGCTCCTCAACATTCTCTGGGCTCTGGCATTTATTCTCTCTCCAGAGTCTTCAGATTTAAACTATCTGCAACTGGTAAAGAGCACCTCTCAGAGCCCGCATGAGACAAATAGTCTGCTGTTTTGGACCATCTGGATCAGTCTTAAATCCCACATCTGGGATTAAAACAAAAACATGTTAATATCCACAACAAATCATATTATTTAAATGTCTTAAGAGGGCCCAGCAATTTACTATTTATACTTTCTATATTAGGCTCATTTTTCTTTTGTGAAATATTATTAACCTTCAATAATTGTACTTTATTTATTGAAAGTAGCAGATGTAATTAAAAGAAATAAATTATTTCTTGATAAGCTAACTAGTTTTTTCCATTATGGCTTGTTCTCATAATTTTTCCCAATTCTATCATAGTTGTATATAGTATATATAAATTATGATTTGTCAAAATGCACATATCATTTATCAAAGTGTTATTAATCTATGTGAATCCTCATTGCTTAATTTATTTGTCATTTCTCTGCCTGAATTTCTTAGTAATTGTGCCTTTTCTTTTCCGGAACATGTAATTTAAATTGTTTAAAAAATTTCTATTAAAAGTTAATATTGAACACCTCTTAATATTACGTCTCACACATAAACATGCGCTCATGAGAGAGAGAATGAGAGAGAGAGAGAGGGAGAGATTGAATGTTTCCACCATACAAGTTTTCACTAAAAACAATATTTTGTGAATATTGAAATAGAATATACAATAAAACACCTTATCATGGTCATACTTTCACCTTCTTTACTCTTCGCATTTGATTCTTTTTTCTGTAGCATCAACTTCTTTATGCTTTCTTTTTTTTCTGCCTTTTCTCAGACTGACTCTCATTCACAGACACATGCACATCTATATCCTCTCTTTCTCCCTCTCTATCTCTCTCTCACATACACACACACATACTCACTGACTCACACACACACACACAATTTGCTCATTTGACAGATACTAGACAGATTTATAGAAATTTTATGTCTAAGAGTAATTCCTCTGAATAGCTTTTCCTGGTACCAGAAATAAAATTAAGTCTCAATTGTCTTTTTGTCTCAGAATACAATGCATTTTGTACTACAGCAATATATTACATTTTATTACATAGATAATTTTTTTATTGTCTGAATCACCCAAGCAGAGCCTGAAGTCTTTTTGATTAGAGAACTAAGCAATTTTGTTCAACATTAGACACAGCATGTAAAATACATAGTGAACATTTGGTAAGTAATTTTGAAGGTCTTAATGATTAGAGGTTTATTGGCAACATCAACAGCTCCTCTGGCCTGATATTACATCTTTGGTTGCTGGAACCAAAAGGACAAAAAGATACTGGAAAATGTTACTTTGGCACCATATAAAGCAATAGCACTTGAAGCTGTTTGCAGAAGTAACAATCTCTTTGAATGGAGAATGGGAAGCTGTGGTAAGTGCTTGATCACAGACCAGACACATTTTGTGGTAAGCTATTATAACCTTAAAAAGTTCCTGAGCTCCTGCAGGCAGGAGACTGACAGGAAGAGGTCTAAATTGGATTTTTCTGTTCAGGTGGGACTTCCATTGGATGGAGGAAGACACCAACCCATCCATAAAACCTTTGATCTAAAATTTGTCCTGTCTACAAGAAGTGTAGAGATAAAGTTGGAACAGAGGTTGAGGGAATGACAAACCAAAGACTAGCCCAACTTGAGACCCACCTCATGGGAGAGATCTACCCCCTGACACTGTTAATGACACTTTGTTATGCAGACAGGAGCCTAGCATAACTGTCTTCAGAGAGGTTTCATCCAGCAGCTAATGGAAACAGATACTGAGACCCTTAGCCAAATAATAGGCAGAGCTCAGGGAGTCTTGTGGAAGAATGGGGGGAAGATAAAGGGAACCTGAAGAATCAAGGAGACCATAAGAATATCTACAAAATTAAATAATCTTGGCTCACTGTTGCTCACAGAGACTGAACCACCAACCAAAGAGCATTTATTTGAATCCTCATTGCTTAATTTATTTGTCATTTCTCTGCCTGAACTTCTTAATAATTATGCCTTTTCTTGTCCAGAACATGTAATTTCTGGAAAATAATGTGTAGGCTCCCTACATATTAGTAGCAGATATGCAGCTTGTTCTTCTTGTGGGTGTTATAACAATTGGAATAAGGGCTCTCTCTGACTCTCTTGTTTGCTTTTGAATCACTTTCCCATAGCTGGGCTGCTTTGTCTGTCCTCAGTGGAAGAGGGTATTTGTCCTGCTGCTACTAGATGTGTCAGTGTGGGGTAGTAGCCATAGGGGTTCTCCTGTTCTCTGAAAAGAAGGGGAAAGTGATATGGGGGGAGGAGTATGAGAGTGGGACAGGGAGGAGAAGAGGGAGGAGGCTATGATCATGCTGTAAAGTGATTAAATAAATTAATTGAAGGAAACAAAAAGAGTTTCCGAACTCAAAGCTTTGTTTCCACATTCAAACAAGAGGGTTTGAAATAGTGCTTACTAAGTTAAACACCAAGACTGATCAACTTCTTGTGGTTACAGAAACCAAAATGCATGAAGTTTAACAGAGAGTGACAGAAATATTTTCAGCAACTTAATGTTATAGAACACTGTTTATATATGAAGAGGGAAATAACTTCTGAATGGGAAGAAACATTTTTTAAAAGATTCTTGTTAAGTTGGGTGTGAGAGAATATCCCAGCTATCTTATAACTAAGGATCTCTGCCACAAGCACTTTGAATTAGAGACCAGTGGCAGCTATAAATAAAAATCTTGTTTGAAATAAACAAACACACAAAAAAACAAACAATCATGACAATGAACACACCCTGAAAACAAACAAGGAAACTCTCTTCATTGGCTTGTAACCAACGGTATGTGTATTGAAGACAATTACAATTCTAATTCCTGCTTTGAATACCAAGGAAAGGTATTCCTTGGTTGTTGGATTGGCAAAATTCTAAACAAAGTTTATCCTAGAGTAGTAAGTGCTGAAATGCTAGAATCATTTCAGAGTTAATTTTCGAAGCAGTACAATTCAAGATGAAGGTATTTGAAAACATAATTGAATTACCTCTCTTTGAATTATCACAGACTTTATTTAATATATGCCCAATATCTCCTTGTCTACTGTTTTCTTGAAAGTAAATATAGGCTTGTTATTTGTTGTTTCTTCACAGCTCTTAAATCATATTAATTTACATGAAAATGTTAGGCTATAATGATTGGATATCAACTGAATATGTAGACAATGAAGCTCAAATGCATATGCACAGGACTTATAATGAAAAAAAAAAGTTCCAACAAAACATTGGAACCATCAAACATACCACTGAGGTTTTGTGTGTGTGTGTTAGCTTTGCATGAAACTTACATTTAACAGTGGTTTGTATTCCCACTGAAGCAACCTGGAAAAAACTAATTTATTTATTTATTTTTATTTTCAAGCTGTTATTAATTGGAGATAGTTTCTGGGTTAGGGGTATAGGCTTCTGTTTAAGTCTCCTCTCAGAACTGAGACCCATTGGCATATAGATATTTAAAATTATTTTTAATATTAGTTACAGTTTATTAACTTTGTATCCCTGGTGTATCCTGCTCCCTAATTCCCTCCCACTCCCACCCTCCCTCCCTCATCTTTTCCCTACTCCTTTCCAAGTCCACTGCTAGGGGAGGACCTCCTCCCCTTTCATCTGACCATAGCTTATCAGGCATCTTGAGGCCTGGTTGCAAAGTCCTCCTCTGTAGCCTAGCAGGGTTGCTCTTCCCTGTGGTGATGGGGAGGGGAGGTCAAAGAGCCAGCCATTGAGTTCATGTCAGAAATAGTCCCTGTTCCCCTTATTAGGGTACCCACTTGGTTACTGAGCTACCATGGGCTACATCCAAGCAGGGGTTCTAGGTTATATCCATACATGGTCCATGGTTGGAGATACAGTCTCACAAAATACCCCTGTGCCCAGATATATTTGGTCCATGTGGAGCTCTTGTCCTCTCTAGGTCATACTAACTCCCCCTTCTTTCATATGATTGGCTGTACTCTGCCAAAGGTTTGGTTAAGATTCTCATTATCTGCTATGCAAATCAAAAACAACCCTGAGATTTCACCTTACATCCATCAGAATGGCTAAGATCAAAAATTCAGGTGACAACACTTGCTGGAGAGGTTGTGGAGAAAGGGGAACCCTCCTCCATTGCTGGTGGGAATGTAAACTTGTACAATAACTTTGGAAACTAATCTGGCACTTTCTCAGACAATTAGAAATAGCACTTCCTCAAGATCCAGCTATAACACTCCCAGGCATATATCCAAAAGACGCTCAAGTACACAGCAAGGACATTTGCTCAACCATGTTTGTAGCAGCTTTATTCTTAATAGGCAGAACCTGGAAACAACCCAGATGTCCATCAATGGAGGAGTGGATACAGAAATTGTAGTACTTTTACACAATGAAATATTATTCAGCAATTAAAAACAAGGAACCCATGAAATTTGCAGGCAAATGGTGGGATCTAGAAAAGATCATTCTGAGTGAG
>JAQQSO010002872.1:0-14015 GCA_028658305.1 Pachyuromys duprasi
TTAAGACTCGCGATCAAGCCTTTGGCAGAGGGCAAGGAGTGATGATAGAAAAGGAGGAGGTTGGTGAAACTTGGAGAGAACAAGAGCTCCACAATGACTAAACTGAGCAGGGCACAGGGGTTTTGTATGAGATGGTTTCTACAACCAAGGACCATGTGTGGAGGTGTCCTGGAACCCCTGTTCAGATAGAACCCAGGATAGCTTGGTGTAGGACTGAAGACCCTAGTGAGGGAAACAGGGACTGTTTCAGTCTTGAACTTGATGGCTGACTCTTTGACCCTCCCCCATACATGCCAGGGAGTGACAGACTGGCTAGATCCCAGTGGAGGACATTTCGGCCAACCCTGAGGAGACATGAATAGCTGGGGTTGGATGGAAGGGGAGGAGGTCCTCCCCCATTGGTGGACTTGGAGGGGGTGGGGAGGAGATGAGGGAGGGTTGGCGATGATGGGAGGGAATGAGGGAGGGTGCTACGCTTGGGATGCAAAGTACCTAACCTGTGATTGATAACAAAATAAAAAAATATGTAAAAAAATAATAATGAATAAAAAAAAAGAAAAATTCTTCCTCTCTGCAACGGTCTTTCCCAGGATAAGCATAAACAGGAACCTCAAAGCCCTTCTGTCCCAACAGGAGTCTTCCAGTGTGATTATGTCCAGGACGGCTCGGCAGTTCATGACCCCACACATGAGCTATTGAACACGTAGTTGTAGTGGATGGTGGTAGTAGGAGCCTACCTCAGGCAAGTCATAGGTCACCTCCACATTGTGCTGAAAGTCTGCCTATCATCCATATACTCACTATCCAAATTACCTTTCACTCAGACAAGATGCTGGAGATTAGCAAGTCTACCGCCATTGGAGCAGTGGTCATGTCGAAGGCAGCTTCTCACAACTTCCATCCTGTGTTCTGAGTTCTTGTAGACTCTGGATTTGAGGAGAGATTGAAGATAATTCTTGTAGGTGGGTTTGGAGTTTACTCTGGGGTGACTGAGTTTATTTTTTCTCAATATGTATAGGTACTATTGTAAAGTGTAGATCAGCATACCTACTTTTCAGGGATTGTTGTGGGAGTTGATGAACTAATGTTTGTACCTGTTTGTACCTTTCACTGCCTTTTATTACGGTGTAGGTAAGGCTCAGCCCCCTCTGGGAGTGCTGGTTCATGGCTCCGGTTGGGAAATGGGATAGCAGTTGCAAGATCTTTGCTGGGCCAGTGAAGTCCTATCCAGGCACTCTTGGCATCTAAAGTGAAATCTCGCCCCACCCCACAGCTTGTAAAGTTCTATCTTGGCATCTCATTGGCTCCATATACATCGACACCCATTTCCTTTCCACCCTGTGCTCAGGGTCAGTTTCTTCCAACTCTGTAAATCAAGAAGAATAATTAAAAGTATAAAAATAATATGCAATTACATATTCTAATCTATCATTTGCAAAGTCTTATGATCTTCTCAGGGAACAAATCTCATGGGTAGTTTATATAACTTATCGTTTGGTTTTATTTGATAAGTTACCAATAATTATTTTATCATCAATTTTTATGGTCTCTAATATTAGTGCTTTGGGAATTCTGTCTTGCTTATTTGAGAAAATGAGAAATTATTATGCAGTTACATATTAACAATATTTTAATACAATTTTATAAAATACTAAATTTTTATTAGTGTGTTTAGCATTCATGCTATCTTTATGATTGCATACAAAAACTTAAGGGAAATTTCAAAAAGTGTGTTTGAAAGTCTTAAAAGTAAAAGAGATATCTAACTAGTTATGTAAAAATTATGTCTCAGCATTAACATACTATTTTATAAGAAAGTAAAATTTTGATATGCAATAGATAAAAGTGAAATCAGGAAATATAACTCTTACAATGTATCTATTTTCTAAAGAAAATCTATATCATATCGATTTCCAATCTTAGCTAATATTGCTAAGAGCTGATAGAGTTATAATTCTTATATTTGATTATATGATGCATGTTGTTGTTGATAATTATATTCTTTATGTATACACAGAACGTGCAAAATCATACATAAGAAAAATATTATAAAGAACTTTGGGTTTGATTCCATAAAGAGGAAACCATGCAATAGTGTATAATATACTTTTATTCACTCTGTTTGCGAATTTCATAAGCATACTGCAATTAAGTTTCAAGAGAAGATATATTACACAATAATGTGGCAGTCAGATGAAGATAGGCGAGTTCTTTGTAAAATTAATTCTCTGTTTTAACTTCAACTAAAAGGGATTAATCTCACTAAGGCTCACATAAACTGCTAATTACATGTAAGAGTGTAATATTTTTCTGGTAAGAAATTAATTTTATTAAAAACATAAGAAAATGAAATGAGATCATAATAATTTTAACACAGTACAATGGTCAGCAAATTGCAGTTTCAACAGCAAACACTGAAGAAAAATTATGATACTTTATTCTTCTAATTGAAAAGTGTATTTCTACATGCTCATATTAAATGACATTGCTCTCTAAGTACCTCTTACAGAGTTTCTTCTGTAGAAAGATTTTAAAAATATCTACAATTTCATCTGTAGAAAGATTTTAAAAAATAGAATAAGAGAATCAGATAAAGAAAAGTATCTAGCAAGAGACAAAATCTTATCTTGGCTTTTATTTATCTTCTGTTATTGAAGGGACTAATGACCAGTAGGGTATTTTGCTATTAATGTGTTTACAATAATTACTGAGAAGAACATTTATTACATTTTATTATAACATTAGCATCAGGTATGGAAATAATTTTCTTTCTTTGACTATTAATTTTTCATACCTGTTGCAATGTTAGAAAATGTGTATAGAATATATTTGTCATGGTATATTAAATTATTTCATACTAAAGCATCAGTTAACATCACCACAAAAGATTAGTGTTACAGTGCATTGGTTGCACATATTGACTTATGTTTTATGGCTTATATGGTTTACATATTTGCCTCAATTTTTCCTAATTTTTGTATTCTTAAAAACATACTGGGTCTAGAGACTGAGAGAACTTTATTAAAGTCAGCACCCAGTATGTTTATCCTATATTATGTAGCTAATATCCACTTATGAGTGAATACACCTGTCTTTCTGCTTCTGGATTACTTCGCTCAGGATTATCTTTTCTAGTTCTCATCATTGGCCTAAAAATTTCATGATTTAATTGTTTTTTGTTGCTGAGTAGTATTTCATTGTGTAAATGTACCATACTTTCTGTATCCATTCCTTGGTTGAGGGACATCTAGGTTGTTTCCGGATTGTGGCTATTGAAAATAAAGCTGTTATGAACATAGTTGAACAAATGTCCTTATTTAATGGTGGGGTATATTTTGGGTATATGCCTAGGAGTAGTATAGCTGATTCTTGAGATAGCACTATTTCTAATTTTCTGTGAAAGCACCAGATTGAGTTCCAAACAGGTTGTACCAGTTTACATTCCCACCAGCAATGGAGAAGGGTTCACCTTTCTTCACATCCTCTCCAGCATGCATCGTCCCTTGAGTTTTTTATCTTAGCCATTCTGATGGGTATGAGATGGAGTCTCAGGGTCCTTGGATTTCTTGGAAGACCAAGGACATTGAACATTTCTTTAAGCGTTTCTCTGCCTTTCTATATTCTATAGTCCTAAGCTAAACAACAAGGAGGGCCCTACAGAAGAGACTGAAATCTCACTCAGAAGGGCAAACAAGATAGACATCAGAAGTAGGAGAAGACAAGGAATAGGACAAGAGCCTTCCACAGAGGATCTTTGAAAGACTATCCACCAGGGCATTGAAGGAGATACTAAGACTCATAGACAAACTTTGAGCAGAGTGCAGGAAATCTTATAGAATTAGAGGGAGATAAAAGGACCTGGAGTGGATAGGCAATCCACAAGGAGACCAATAGCCAAAAACAAAAACAAAAACAAAACCCCCCAAAACAAAAAGAAAACCTGGGCCCAGGGGGCCTGCAAAGACCCATACTCCAACCAAGGAACATGCATGGATAGGAGCTAGAACCCATGTTCTGATGTAGCCCATGGCAGTTTGGTCTTCAAGGGAGTACCCCAGTAAGAGGACCAGGGTCTGTCTCTGATATGAACACAGGGGCAGGCTCTTTGGTCATCTCTCCCTGTAGGTTGCATTTTTTTGCCAGGCGATGGAGGAATATGATAAAACTAGCTCTCATGAGACCTGATGGGCTAGGGTAAGATAGAAGGGGAGGAGGGCCTCCCCTATTAGGTAGGGAAAGGGGGTAGTGGGGAAAGAGGGAGGGTGGTTAGGACTAGGAGTAGATGAGGGAGGGGGCTACAGCAGGGATACAAAGTGAATAAACTAAGAAAGAAAAAAAGAAAAAAATAGAGTCAGCACCCACTTTGATGTGAACACTGAAATTGATGCAGACAGTGACTTAGATAGAGAAGACCTTTTGAGTCTAAGAAGTAAACATTTATGAAATAAAAGCAAAATTAAAATTAATTTCAGGATATCATACTTAAATAGCAGCAGATATATTTCTAGTTTAATTTTTAATGATTAGAAAGCCTGTGAAAAAATGAAAGAGAAATTAGATAGGATTTGTAATCATTCATTATTATTTAGATTAGATAGGCTTTCTAATCAGAAGAGATTGACACCTTACCTGTAAACACTGTGTCCAGGGTCCACTGAAAACTAAACAAAAGATGACGTACTTTGGGACACTGTAAACTAGTGACAGGATTTATCAAATAATTACAAAACTATATTAAATGTGACCAGTAAGTTAGAAATAAACATTGCATGAACAAATTACTTTAGCTGTGGTAGTACTAATATAATTTAGACAAGTTAGACCACATGGTATTGGTTGCATGAACTTCATTTAACTTTATAATAATGTGCTTTTTTAAAAAAAATTATTTCAGTGACTAATTATTTGACTCACTAAGATGTCTACTTAGGTCTCAGGATGCTCATTCAGACCTACCACCTCTGCTACTCTGATGCTGGGGTGAGAGGAATGCCTTGGGTTTAAGATTTTGATTTCAGCCTGGGTAACCTTTATCTCTTATATGAAAAATGAAAAAAAAATCTCTACTTGGAAACTGGATACAATAAAATGAAAACTGAATTTCAGGACATTTGCTGAGATTACATTAAAATACATCACTACCAACAGAAAATTTGAAATGATATTGATATAGAAGAATAGATTCCTTATTATAAAGTTAGGGTAAGTGATTTCTCAAGTTGAAGATGATAAGATGTGGAGCTTGATTTATTCTT
Organism: Pachyuromys duprasi; assembly: GCA_028658305.1. Taxonomy (NCBI): domain Eukaryota; kingdom Metazoa; phylum Chordata; class Mammalia; order Rodentia; family Muridae; genus Pachyuromys; species Pachyuromys duprasi. The sequence goes on from JAQQSO010002872.1 coordinate 5,256, forward strand.
CTTCGCTTTCAAATTTCATCAAGTTCCACACAATCTGCTTTCAATCTCAGTAAAGAATACCCACTTCAAGAATGGCAAGCTGCAATATAAAAGTGAAAGTTTAATTCTGTAATAAGGCAGGTGAAAAGACCTATTTTTCGTTTTTGAAGAATGCTATGGAAAGGTGAAAGAGCATGAATTTTGCTAGTGTATAATTTCAGAAGGATTCAACAGTGTTTATCAAAGTTATCTGTTGTTATGATTTAGTTTGGATTTTGACTGCCTAACTAGAAACACATGTTCACAAATTGATCTCTACCTGTTTTCTACTGAAAGGTAGGAACACTAAAAATGAGCTCTGGAGGAAAAGGTAGGAATTGGCGCCATCATTTTGAAGAGGTTATTATAACACCAATTCATTCCTCATTTCTTTGACAGCTTATTACCATGAAGTGAACTACTTCTTCAGTCATGTGCTTCTATAAGCGTGAACTGAAAGAAACCCAAAGCAAAAGGCCAGATAGCAATGGCATGTAAGATCTGAAAATGAAAGCTAAATGAACTTTTCTTCCTTAGAAGTCAGAGGTTTCAAATACATTTCCATAAATACAGATAAAATTCTGAATCCAGATTACTAATTTAAAGCAAGGAGTTCAAAATCATAATATCTCTCTGAGCTCATACTCAACATCCTTAGTTATCAGGGACATGGAAATCAAAATGACCCTGAGATTTCAACATACTCACATCAGAATGGCTAAGATAAAAAACTCAAGTGACAACACATGCTGGAGAGGGAAAACCTTTTTACCCTTTGAAAATCGATCTGTAACTTTCTATGAGAATTAAGAATAGTGCTACTGCAAGATTCAGCTATATCACTCCTAGGCATGGACCCAAAATATGCTCAAATATACAACAATGACACTTGCTAACCATGTTTGTAGCAGAATATGCAGAATCTGGAAAAACCGTGGTGTCCCACTGCTGAGGAATGGATACAGAAATTGTGGTACATTTATGCAATGGAATACTACTCAGCAATTAAAAACAAGGAAATCATGAATTTTTCAGGCAAATGGTAGGAACTAGAAAAGATCATCCTGAGTGAGGTATCCCAGAAGCAAAAAGATACACATTGTATATACTCACTTATAAGGGTATCCACACTTTGACATAAAATATAGAATAAACATACTAAAATCTGTACACCTAAGACGCTAAGCAAGAAGTAGGACCCAGGGTAAGATGATCAATCCTCACTCAGAAAGACAAATGGGATGTTCATTGGAAGAGGGAGAAAACAGGAAACAAGACAGGAGCCTACCACAGTGGACTCTGAAAGACTCTACCTAGCAGGGTTTCAAAGAAGATGCTGAGACTCATAGTCAAACGTAGGGCAGAGTGCAGGGAATCTTATGAAAGAAGGGGGAGATGGAAAGCTGATATTAAGACTAACAACCAAGCCATTGCCAGAGTGCAAGGAATCATACGAAAAAAAGGGGGAGTTAGTAAGATTTGGCGAGGACAAGAGCTCCACAAAGACCAAATAGATCAGGACACAGGGGTCTTCTGTGAGACTGTTTCTCCAACCAAGGACCACGTATGGATACAAACTATAACTGCTACTCGGATGTGGCCCATGGTAGCTCTGTATCCAACTGGGTATCCTAGTAAGGGGAACAGGGACTATTTGGGTCATGAACTCATGGCTGGCTTTGTTGACCTCCCTTCCCCCCCCCCAGGGAGGAGCAGCCTAGCTAGATCCCAGAAGAGGACTTTGCAGCCAGCCCTGAAGAGACATGATTAGCTAGGGTCAGATGGAAGGGGGGGGAGGTCCTCCCCTATCAATGGACTTGGAGGGGGGCAGGGAGAAGAAGAGGGAGGAATGGGGAGAGTGGGAGGGAATGAGGGAGGGGGCTATGGCTGGGATACAAAGTATATAATCTGTGATTAATTTGAAAATAAATAAATTACTTAAAAAAAAAGAAGGGGGAGATGGAAGGCCTGGAGGATACAGGAGCTCTACAAGGACAGCAACAGAACAAAAACAACAGAAATCTGTGTCCAGGGTTCTTTTCTGAGATGGATACTCCAACCAAGGACGATGCAAGGAGATAACCTAGAACCCATGCACAGATGTAGCCCATGGCAGCTCAGTGTCCAAGTGGGTTCCTTAGTAAAGGGGAACAGGGGCTCTCTCTGAAATGAAAATCAGTGGCTGGCTGTTTGATCACTTCCCCATGGCGGGAGGGGCAGCCTTACCAGGCCACAGAGGAAGACATTGCAGCCTGTCCTAATGAGACCTGATAAGCTAGGATCAGATGAAAGGTGAGGAGGACTGCCCCTATCAGTGGACTGGGGGAGGGTTATGGGAGGACATGAGGGAGAGAGGGTGAAATTAAGAGGGAATGAGGAAGGTGTCAACAGCAGGGATACAAAGTGAATAAATTATAATTAATAAAAATACATTAATTTAAAAAAGAAAACTTGGAAATTTTTCACTTTACCTGAAGATTTAGAGAATATGAAAGCTATTCTTGGTTGCCAAATTGGCTACATCTGGAATTACATAAATCCTCCCCCAAAATAAACACACCTCTAAAGGAGTTTTGCTTACTTTAAAGTAGGAAGATCTAATTTGAATCCAAATTTCTGAGGAAGAAAGACACACTTTCAATCCAAATATTTTGAGACAGGAGCCTCATCTGTAATCTGGACCATGCTTTCTGTTGGAAGCTTATATAAGCACATGGAAGAAGGTAGTTGTTGCTCTTTTCTTGCTTGATCTCTTCTTGATAGAAAATCTATTCCTTCAATAGCATTAGAACCTACTTCTGGATTGTAGCTTCTAGTGAGGACCAAATGAGATACCCAGCCTGTTTAAAAAACTAGACCTTCCTTACATAAGGAGCGGCTGTTATGTTAGATACCTCTGCAGGTAAATTGTGTGTATGTGTCTTATGTCAACTTGAAACAAAAATTAGAGTTATCTGAAAGGAGGAAACCGCAACTGAAGAGGTCTCCATAAGATTCAGCTGTAGAGATTCAGCTTTAAAGCATTTTCTTTCTTTCTTTTTGCATGCGGACTTTATTTACAATAAACTACTACAAAAAGAAGTTATGAAACAATCAAGAAAGCCATAGGTAAAAAATACATTCAACATGTTTAGGCCATTTGTGTTGGGCAAACTTGAAGAAATTACTCGCTATCATATGTAGGGTCTAAAGTTATGAACCTAAATCATAACTGTCGTATCTTGTACAGGCTTCTAAGAGGATTTTCAGGGTGACTCTGAGACTCTGAGCAGCTGAAGACATGAATACCGGTCCCCTCTCTCCTCCTCAGAACAGCCTCCTACCCAACAAATCATAGGCAGGCAGGATTTCCAGTAGAGGGAGAGAAACACCTAACCACCCACAAAACCTTGGACCCAAAATGTACCCTGCCTACAAGATGTACAGGGATAAAGATGGAACAGAGATTGAGGGAAAGACCAACCAAGGGCTGGTAAGGCCTGAGACCCACCCCACGGGAGACAGCCAAACTCTAACACTAAAAATGATGATCTGCTGTGCTTGCAGACAGGAACCTAGCATATTTGTTCACTGAGAGGCTCCACCTGGCAACAGCTCAAAACAGACTCATACCAGAGCCAAACATTAGGCAGTGCTCAAGAAGTCTTGTGGAAAAGTGGCAGGAAGGACAAAAAGACCCTGAGGTTGGAATTCCACAAGAGGACCAACAAAAGCAACTAATCTTGGCCTAAGAGGGCTTATAGAAAATGAAGCACCAACCAAAGAGTATGCATGTGCTGGATCTAGGCCCCTAACACAAATGTAACTGTGTGCAGATTTCTCTTAATGTCGGTGCCCTAGCCAGGGAATTGAGGGCTGTGTCTGATAAGGACTCTATTGCCTATTTTTAGATCACTTTCCCCTGGCTAGGATGCTTTGTCTAGCCTCAGTGGAGGAGGATTTTCTTGGTCCTGATGTGAGGTGATGAGCTGGGGTGGGTTGTTGAGTCAGGGACTGTTCCCCAGTGAAGGGAAGGGGGGGAACAGGGAAGAGGGTGGGAGAGCAGGACAGGGAGAAGAGGAAGAAAGGTCTGGGATCAGGATGTAAAGTGAAAAAATAAAAATGTGTATGTATGTTTCTACTCTGGTATGAGTCGATGGACCTATACAACTCCTTTACAAAAGTAAGGTTTACTTACATTCCTGTTATAGTCCACAAGTATACCAGCAGAGCTAAAAATATGGGGTTCTAGGGGACCCTACAGAGACTGGTGAATCAACTAATGATCATTCATGGAGAGGACCCAGAACCCCTGCACATATGTAGCCCATGGCAGCTCAGTCTCCATGAAGGTACCCTAGTAAGGGGAACAAGGCAGACACTGACATGAACTTGGTTGCCTGCTCTTTGATCCTCTCCCCCTGATGAGGTGGCCTTACTAGGCCAAAGAGAAAGAGTATCCAGCCAGTCCTGATGAGACCTGAGAGGCTAAGTTCAGAGAGTAGGGGAGTGGATCCACCTTATCATGGACTAGGGGAGGAACATAGGGAGGGTCATCAGGGATACAAAGTAAATAAATTTTAATAAATAATAATAATAATAAAGTAAAAAGAATACACACATACTAAACAACAACAACAAAAGAAACCTGGAATAATTTCTTTATTGTAGCTCTCAATAAGATCAAGAGGCAAATTACATATTTCCAACATAAACATATATATTACCACTGCAAAAGGTAGTAATGGAGGCATATTAAGAACACACTTGATCAGAGCAAGACTGGTAACCAGAAAGGTAAACACCATGTCCTATAACTATGTTCAGTTTCAAATGGCTTTGATGATTTGGCTATTCTAGTGATGTGCCTGAATGGTAATTTTTCTCTCAGTCTCCTACACTAGTTTTTGAAGCTCTGTAGGATAGACATTCTACCACTCTGGCATCTACACAACCTGTAGTTTCCAACACAATCCATACTTTACTTTCACAGCTTTCTATAATGCCCTCTTAGAGCCTCTTGATCTCTCAGGGCCTTTATTTAGTGTTTCTCCTGCACACACACTTCCTGTCCTACGCAGCTATTTTAAACCCCAAAGAAAGAACCTACAATTCTTTCACTCTTCTATCATTGTTGTCTCTAAAACCAGCATTTCCATTATGACAATGCTAAGTTAGGCTATCAGCCTGAAATAGCACTGGCCTGTTTGAAACACACAAGGGACACATTTTTTATTTAATTGCTTTCTAGGAGCAGACAAATGGCTAAGTTTCTTTTTTTAAGTTGGAAGTTTAGCTACACGCTGTCTTGCTCTGAGGGTGTCCTTAACTTTACTACCGTGCATAGCAGATCTCTCTTTAATGGTGTTAGTTCCCTTATCAAATACAGTGTCTCCAGCAGAAGTCTCATGGTTCTGACAGGAAGCTTGCCAACGTTCCTTTTCTCTCCAAAATGTCAATTATTTATTTTGTTTTTATCCAATGTGCTGTTTTCATTTAAAACTTCCGTAAGCATTATTAACAACAACAAGATCATAGACACAACATTACATCTTGAAATTTCCCCTTCTAAAAATTTATTTTACTAAATTGTTTTTTTATTATACTCCTAGGAAAGTTCCCAGAACATGGTGGAAAACAACCAGATTCTTTGCCAAAATGTTACAGAATGACCTCTAGGTAAGTTGATAATATTGTCCCTTTATGATACGTGATCTGTGGCTATAGCATCCTTATTGCTTTTAAAATTGCTGTATTTCAAGCTTCTACCATAACTGCTCTTAAAGTTCTGCTTTTTCAACATTTTTCTAGTCCAAATTAATAATCTACTGTACCAATGGCTATATTACTTTTCTGTTGCAATGTTAAAATGTCATGACCAAAGAGACAACTTACTTAATTAGTTATATGTATGCACATATATATTATATATCTATATATATTCATTATGCCCTGTGTTCTATGCAAGAGAAGAATGAATAATTTGTGAAGGAGATATTTTGGCAGTTATTTGATCTTGAAAAAAAGGTACGTCTTTACATTAAGACTAAAGGTAGGAGAAAGTATCATTGTACTGCAGTATAGACAAACTGGGCTACAAGTAGTAACCCATCCAAAAATTTCCTTTGGAAAACACATTTGGATTTATTTTGAAATATATTTGTAGACATGAGCTATATTTTAATATTTTATTAATAATTTTAATTAATAATTAATTGACATTTTAATAACCTATCTAATAAAGCAATTTTAGCTACTATATTTGACATTGATGTGACTAGAGGACTTTACTGATTTCCATACTCCTGTCCAGTGTTTAGACTGACAGCATGTTATATTCAATCATAGTGTTTTAAAACAAATATAGCACAATGTGAATTGTATTAATCATCTGGCACAACACCTATGACTTTCTTTTGTTGAAATCTTGTACTTATATTTCTGAGATTCATATTATGATTGAATGTTAAGGAGTCAACTTGAATACATATGCTTTGTAATGTCAGCCAGCATTACCTTATAGCTTGTATCAAATTCTGGGTAGCTGAAAGATAAGGTAGCTTTTCACATGAAATTGACATTTTCATATGTGTAAGTTAAGGTGCATTATCTTTTCCTTTAATTTGTCTATTTTAAGGGGTTATATAAATTTACTGTACTTCCTTTGCAGTGAATTTCAATGATCATAAGATAGTTATTATGAATTGGATTTTGGACCTTCCCACAGGTTCTTTTTTTAAAATTTTTTATTTAAATTGCTGTTCAGATGGGTCTTCATGGAACAATATTTTAAATCAAGGTTAAACACATGTTTAAGGTTATTGATTCAATCTAAAATTTTAGACTGTGAATACCAAATATAAATTTAAATAGAATCATAAAATATTTAAGTTCTTTAACCTCTACAAAATTCTCAAGGGAATTCAGAATAAATTACTTGAAATGATGGCAATCAAAAATGGAATTAAAAATTATGGGAGAAAAATGGAAAATAATAATTTACATTCTTAGGCTATACTTGAGAATATAAAAATATCTTGTAAAGCTGTAACCTTTGGTATTTAAACACACATATGCTAGTTTGTTTACCCTGTATTTCTGCCATTATAATGTGATGTATTAAACATGTATAAAGTAAAGTAATATTTTATGCTTAATATATAAATTTCATTTGGAGTAATTTATTTTACATGTGAATAATATTAAGTATCAGAAAATTAATAAAAAGAGAAATTTGTGAGAAGGCATGAGGGCAGGAAAGTAAAGGTAGTTGGGGAGAAATTGGAATAAATATGATGATACTTTATTCTATACGTGCATGAATTTCTCAAAAGTGAATACTTTAACCCAATTTTAAAATGGGGTACAGAGCTAACCAGAGAATTCTCAACAGAGGAATATATAATGGCAGAGAAATACTTAAAGAAATTCTCAACTTCCTTAGTCGTTTGGGAAATGTAAACCAAAACAACCCTGAGATTTTACCTCACACACATCAGAATGGCTAAGGTCAGAAATTCAAGACATGAGGTATGCTGAACAAAGGGGAACCCTCTTCCATTGCTGGTGGGAATGTAACTTTGTACAACCACTTTGAAAATAATCTGGTTCTTTCTCAGAAAATTTAGAATAGTGCTACCTCAAGATCTAGCTACAGCATTTTGGGGCATATACCGAAACGATGTCCCATCATTCAATAAGGACATTTGCTCAACCGTGTTCATACCAGCTTTATTTGTAATAGCTAAAATCCAGAAAAAACTTAGATGTCCATCAAATGAAGAATGGATACAAAAATTGTGGTACATTTACACAAAGGAGTACTACTCAGCAATTAAAAACAAGGAAATCATGAAATTTGGAGGCAAATGGTGGGAACTAGAAATGATCATCATGAGTGAGATAACCCAGAGTCAGAAAGACACGTATGGTATGTACTCACATATAAGTGGATATCAGCCATATAATATAAGATAAACATACTAAAATCTATAGTCTAAAAGAAGCTAAACAACAAGGAGGGGGGATCCAAGATGGCTGCCACGAGAGAACACTGTGTCTGAGGAGTAGGAGAGCAGAAACAATGCAGCGACCAGGAGACTGAACTCTGGGACCTAAAATGCCAGCATTGTGAGTGCCAGGTGAGCAGAACTCCTACGGTGAGAAAATAAAGTGGGAAAACCCTAGGGATACCCAGTTATAACCCGGAAAAATTTCCCCGTGACCATCTGCACACAGCTCTGATCTGAAGGAACAGCCTCCCTGGGTGCCCACACCTGCCATTATAGACTGAATCACACAGTCTCGCGGGCAGTCTCAGGAGGAACCCAGCACCATTTTCACTGAACTGCACACTGCGAGCTCACACTGCACCTAGGTTCTGCTTCAACCCACGGGTGTGCTGCAGGCTCAGAACGATCACCGGAACTACCCCAGACTGAGTGGATTAGGGGACCGTATTGACCAGTCCGCACACTGCAGGGGCGTGCACCGAACACTTCCGCCAGCAAAAACTCAGTCAGTGTGTGAGTCTGCCGGCAGGTCTAGGAGGAACCCGAGTTCTGCCTCAACCCACGGGGCTGAGAGGATCCTGGGACCATCTTGACCAGACCGCACACTGAGGGCGAAAGCTGCACGCATCCGCCAGCAAAAACCCCAGTTCCAGTGTCTGTCCACAGGCCAAACAGAGAAGGCCTCGGGCACCATTTCAGACAGGCCTGCATACAGCGGATGCACACCAACCCAAACCCACTGTGTGTGCCC
>JAQQSO010002873.1:0-14015 GCA_028658305.1 Pachyuromys duprasi
CCCCCCCCCCAGGCTCATCCTTTGGTGCAGACTGTGCTGTAAAGGGTATAACAAAAATAATATTCTAAAGAGATCGACTTTTGAAACAATAGACCCCTAAGAAATGGGAATTCCCTAGGAATCTCATGCTGGAGGAAGAAAAGGGTGCAGAGTTTAGGGGACTTCTCTCCCTGAAAGAGATTTCACATAGTTTTAACAACTTGTCAGACCACCCTACAGTATGAGACTAAGCCCAGATAATAATGGGTCAGTGGTGGGTGGGACCACACCATGCCTGGGACCACTTAGATGTGCATATTCTTGGCTCTCTATGTGATCTATGATTTCACATCAGAACCCCAAAGGACTTGAGAAATTACTGTTCCACTTTCTAATCTGGCCACATTGAATGAATCTTTTTTCTGATTCCTGCTTTTTATGTGCTTCTTTTAATTCGCTTAACAAAGACAAGTGTCTAGCTCTGACTTTCTTTACATATTGTGACTCCAGATTTCCAAAACAATGCAGCTTCACTACGTGTTTGACCTTCTCATTTGACTTCAGGCAGAGGCATTTGGACTCTTGAGTCCATTCAACTTTTTCCTACAAATTTATATACGAATAAGAATGGCCCTTCTGAGGCTGATGGCATGGTAACAGGCTGTGAGATTAGGCTTGAGGAGCCAGTACTGGAAACAACAGCATGCAAATGGAGTCTGAAGCTTCACCCATGGCTCCTAGTGAGCCTGAGCCCACTTCACCATTACTGCAGCTGGACATCTGAAGTCCTCTGTGGGGCTGTCCTTAGGCAGTAGCTATACAAAGACCAACACCAGCACAATTGATACCGATACAGATGGCACCATCAGAACCCTGAAGGGAGCAGAGAACCCAGGAGCCTAGATGAGCCAGATGATAGGCCATGGTTAAGCTAGCTGGGCTTAGAGAGCCAGAACCGGGTGTTAGGCTGACTGCAGACCCCAGCTCTTTCCAGCCTAGATGAAGAATGAATAATCACTGCTCTGATTTTCATTTGGGGCTTGACCTGCCATGTAGTATAAAAAGCACGAGCCATGTGCCTGTAATTCCCTGCATCATTTTCTAACAATACTCTGTTCCCATGGCAGCTGATCAGACCACACAGTTGGTACAGAGCCGGAGAGCTGTAAGCCCCTTGACTTTAATGGTTTCCAGTCATGTGTCATAGTTATTGGTTCTGTCTATGCTTCTAGTCCAGTGGCAACTGTGTAGGGATTTGAGACCCCTGCAGTCTGGGTCTTCACACTCACGGTGCACGAGGCCCACCACCTGTAGACTCTGCATCTGACTTGCAATCATCCTGTTGGCTAGGCAGTCTTTTTATATTTGTCTTACATAGAATGAAATGGAGACAGAGTTGTCCAATGACAGTTTATCACGGTGACAAAAAGCAGTTGTTCTAAAGCCTATAAAATGCACCTCAGTGTCACAGTTCTCTCTTAGAACTACAGGGTGGGTACTGTGGAGTCGGCTCCCACTAATGTCTTCATAGTTCTTCTCATCCCGGAAGCTAGTGAAGAGGCCATCATGGCTTTTTCCATCATAAAAGCTAGCCAGAGCCTGGCACGGTGGCACACACCTGTAATCCCAGCACTCTGGGAGGCAAAGGTAAGCGGATCTCTGTGAGTTTGAGGCCAGCCTGGTCTACAGAGTAAGTCCAGGACAGCCAAGGCTACACAGAGAAACCCTGTCTTGGAAAAAAAAAAAAAGTTAACCAGAGCATATGACCAAAGCATCAGATTATAGCAGCAAAGCATCAACTCAAGGAAGGGCACAGGGAGGGGGTTGGGCTAGTGTTCTAGCCAGCAAAATATTTAGGAAACTATTTTTAGATTTGTAATGTTGTTTTTTTAAATAAGAAACAAGACAACAGTGTTCACGCTCACATTGGGATGTATAAGGCTCTGCCACACAGTAAGGAGGAGAGTACAGCCATGGCCAAGCCCATGGTGATTGGGACATGAGCCCCTTAAAAATTTGATCCACATGTGCAGGGAGCGAGTCTCCACCCAGCTGCAGCACCCATGGGTGGTTTGGGGCTGGTGGGAGATGCTGTCTCTCACCAGCTGGCCCCAGAAGGACCTGTGACTTGAACTTCACCTTGAGTTTGGGTCCTTTAAACTTTGACCAGGAAGAAAGCCAGCTTAATGTTTAATATAAGTTAAACTTCAATGTAAATTTTAAATATTTGAAGGACTGGAGAGATCACTTCGCAGTTAATAAGCTGCTCTTGCAGAGGACCTGGATTCAACTCCCAGCACCCACAGGGCAGCTGTCTCTAACTCCAGACCGAGGGACTATGATGCACACAAGTGCATACATACATGCAGGCAAAACTCTCAGACACAGAAGAGGAAATAAACCACCTACTCCAAAAAGCAAGCACAGAGACAAATATTTTTTTTTCAACTTGGGTAAAAGTTGGAAGTATTTGCAGCTAACTAAGCTCAAACCTTTCCTGATCAAAAAAAAAAAAAAAAAAAAAAAACCATACCTGACAGATTTTCAAATTAAAAACCACTTGGACAGCCAAATTTCTGGAAGAGCTGAAGTTTGCTAAACATATCCACACAACAAATTGCACTGTTAGTAAATAAGCGTGGATCATTTGGATTGAAGATGGCTCCCAGTGCTTGGGAGGCAGAAGAAACAGGATATCTGTGAGTTTGAGGCTTAGTCTACAAAGCAAGCTCCAGGATACCAGTAAGACTTTTCTATCTCTAGAAAAGAAAAAGGAAAAGAGAAAGAAAAAAAGCAAAGATGGCAAAAGGAAAAAGCAAGTGGGTCAGTAGGAGAACAAAATTTTAAACTACTCTTTGTAATCTATAAAAAGGGGAGGAGGACCTCCCTTATCAGTAGACTGGGAGAGGGACACAGGTGGGGAAGAGGGAGGGTGGGATTAGGAGGGGAGAAGGGACGCAGGTACACGGGGGATACAAAGTGAACAAGCTGTAATTAATACATTTTTTAAAAGAGACAAGAACCCAAATTTAATTCAGTTTTATCTAATAAAACCTTCACTTACTTCTCAAAAAAAATTAACTAAAAGCAAAAAGGTTCATAGAGGTGGATAACAGGCCTAGCAGAAAAGAGATTAAACTTCAAAATGGCAGATTACTGTTTCTATCCATAAATTTTTTTTCAACCCTACCCTTGTTCTGGACCAGGATGGGGCAAGCACAAGCTTTCTCCAGACCCATTTCAGGGGAGAAATTCTTTGTTTTGTTGTTCTTTCATCTTGTTTTCCTGATATAATAATCACTTTGCCTGCTTTTCTTCTTTTCCTACTTTTATCTACCTTGGTATAAGATGATTTTTTAAAAAACTATATTTCGGCAGCTGTGGGAAGTAAGTAGGTTAACAAAGAACACTTAAAATGGTGTATCATGTTCCCAAGTACTGAGTCAGCACATGGATCAGCTGTTTTTAGTGTCTTTAGTGTTGGTGATGGCCTTGCAATATACCAGTGCTGTGCTTAGCACTGTATATGTCTCAGTTTGCTTTAGGTAAATGAATTTTGCCGATAGGTGGTTTAGAAAGTTGCCCAAGATTGAGCAACTGTTAATAGCATTTATTGTAACCTCCCACAGGATGGACTTACTATCAAGCATGTTGAATGTATCATCATATATAGGCCAAACAAACATTGTAACGTAGACACTGACATTATACAGCTGAGGAAACTGAGGCGAGGATGGTCAATTAATGCCAAGATCACACACTAGTGAGTAGAGGAGCTGATGCTTGAACCCAAGCAGTCAGGCTCCAAGAGTGCCTACTGTGTGCCGTGGGTGGAGAGACTCTCCTGCAGTGACTCCTTCCTGCATCCTTATCTGCGTCATCTCTGGCAGATAAACCTTTGACATTCGTTTTTCTAAGAACTCTCTTCTTCCCGTCTTTCAGCCCAACAGTCTGTCCCTTCTGTGTCAGCTTATCAAAACACCACTTTAATGGTCTATTATTTTTTTTGAATCTGGACATAAAAATCCTCCATAAAATACTAACAGAATCCAGAAATATAAAATGAAGATTATATATTGTGACTATGTAGGATGAAGATCAGCTTAACATCTGAAAATCAATTAATAAAAGATACCATATCGATAGACCAAACAAAAATGATAATCTAATAAATCCAGAAAAGCCTTTAGACAAAATGTATTACTCCTTCTTTGAAAAGGACTCAAACTCTCAATAAGAGTCTTACGTAACTTGATGAGAAGTGGATTCTAAAAGTCCTACAATTATCCTAGATATGCATTGTATCATAGATGAGGAGCTGTAAGGACTGTATTCTCCTCTCACTGTTTGTGTCAGCATTGCATGGAGGATTAGACAAAGCAATGAAACATGAGAAAGAGGGGGAGAGGGAGGGTTGGGGGAAAGGTGAAAAGAAAAGATACCCCAAATGATCAAGGAAATAAATGTCATGATGTTGTATATTAAGAATGCTGAGTCTCTCGTCACCAGTTCTGATAACCTGACTTTGATTTCCAGAACCTACATGTTGGAAGTCCTGATATCTACATGCCTAGCATGCATGTGCATGCACGCATGAGTGCACACATGCACACACACACAGATGGAGACACACACGATAGTTAGATTGATAGATATAGATAGAAAGATAGATAGATACATACATACATACATACATAGATGTAATTTATATCTATATATTATTTACACTTTATATACCTTAAATCCCAGTTGTAGCCCCCTCCCTCATCTCCTTCCAGGCCAACCCTCCCTTTTTTCCACCCCCACTCCATCCCTCTCCCCTAGTCCTTCTCTCCTACTGTCTGACCCTAGTCTATCAAGTCTCATCAGTTCTGTCTGTGTCCTCTTCCTCTAAGAGCTGGCAAGGTCTCTCTCTCCACCAGGGGGAAGTAATCAAAGAGCAGGCAACCGAGTTCATATCAGAGACAAGTCCCTGCTCACCTGACTAGAAGACCCACATGGAGACTGTTCTGCCTGTGGGCTATATCTGAGCAGAGGGTCTGGGTCCTCTCCATGATGATCTGCAGTACCCCCTGGGCCCAGATTTGTTGGCTTTGTTGGTTTCCTTGTGGGGCTCCTGTCCCCTCACCCCACCTTCTTTCATAAGACTCCCTGCGCTCTGCCCAAAGTTTAGCTGTGAGTCTCTGCATACACTTTGATGCAGAGTGGAGCTTTTCAAAGGACATCTGTGGTAGGTTCCTGTCCTGTTTCCTCTCTTCTGCTGCTTCCAGTGTCTATTCTGTTTGCTCTCTTGTAAGGGTGTTTATAAGAAAGTCTTTCTTTGACACTGAAAAGAATGGTTCTTGCTGACTAAATTCCTCACAACGATGAAGTTCTTTCAAGAATTTTAGGTGGTACAGAACACAGAGGAATGAGGATATTATTAATAGGAGAACAAATTTGTATGTTGGAAAAGCATGGACTTTGTTCTAGACACAGACCCAGAGAAGTCTCATCACTTATGCATAAGAAGTAGCAGTGCTCACTGTGGGATAACCAATAACAGACACCAAGTAAAATGGCCCGAGAGCATCAACAAAGAAATTTATTATTAACAAGATGTGGTATCTTGCAAAGTGAATTTAAATAGTGAAGAAGAATATATGCACATATATAATTATAGAACTCTAGAGAGGGAATGATAGTTACAGGATGCTTATGATAACACACATGTGCATCAGTAAGGTGTGAAACAGTGTTGTGTATATTTCTTGACACACCCACATGGCCCTGTGCTTTGAAATGGCTGAGGATGCCTAGAAGCCATAGCTACAGCAGCACATAGAAGAGAGAGTGCAATGAAGAAGAGGACAAGATTCCAGCTTGATCTTCTTGTTCTGGTTCTTTCATTAAAAAGGCAAAGGCAGGGCTGGTAGTGGCTCGGCAGATAGACTCCTGCCGCCAAGCCCGACAACCTGAGTTCAGTCTCCTGGACCCACAAGATGGAAGGAGAAAAATGACTCTTTCAAGTTGTTCCCCTGACCTCCACATACCACAGTGACACACGCACACATACAAATGTGCACAAAATAAAGAAAATGTAATAGAAGTTCTTGAAGCAAATGTGGCAAAATATCAACATCTGTTCTGTGTGTCGAGGGTCCTAGGGACAGTATTCTTTGACACTTGAGTCATTCAAAAATGAGAAAAAGAAAGTTGAAATAATAGTGCCATTCATCGTTTAGTCTTAGACTTGTTGTTTAGGTATTTTCTGTTCCTGTTTGTTTTAAGGGAAAAAAATGTATGTAAATGTAAGTAGTGCTGAGATGCTGTTTCCTTTCTTTTGTTTATGTTCACAAAAACATGCTTGTTCTGTTTTATTTAACGTTTGAAATGTTTGATATGGAAATGTGCCCTTTACACAAACTCTGAAGGGTGAGATGAGAGGATTCACAGTTTTTGCACAGTCTGTGTGCCGTGAACCAGCTTTCTGTGACAGACACCCGCCCACTTCCATCACTAGAAGCATCCGTTTGTGTTACAGCCAAAATATTTGCAAGCAAAGAAGCAAGAAATCAGCAAGGTTTTCCTTGTAGGCTGGAACCAGTGATGTCTACTGGATCAGTGCCTTGGCTTAGAAAGACTGACAAGGGATAGGACTCTCATCTTTTCCATGGCCTGTAGAGCCTGTGTGGTACCCTGTGTTGGATCCAGGGAGCCCTGAAGCTTTGTAGGGATGGAGGGCATGGTACATCAGGAAGTCTGTTATTTTTGTTGTTGTTTACCCAGCCCAGTCTTGAACTCCCACCTGACTTTCATCACCTTGGTAGGGTATAAACTTTGTTGTTTTAGTTTTATTCTGGCAGCACTGGAAACTTGAACAAGCTAGGCAGGTGCTCTGCATCTAATCTATGCCTCCCAACCCTGTTTAGTTTGGTTTTGCTGCTTTTTGAGTCTGCACTTTCACAGACATAACCACACACTGTGACAATGACTGATTAGACTGTTCAGTAAGTAAGACAAGGGGACCTTCTGAAGTGTGCCCAAGACAACTGCCTTGACCATATAAAAAGTTAACAAAGAAATATGAACTTAAAACAGACTAAACATGGCTGGAGAAATGGTTCAGTGGTTAAGAGCACTATCTGCTCTTCCAGGGGTCCTGAGTTCAATTCCCATCCACCACATGGTGGCTCACAACCACCATAGGCTCTGATGCCCTCTTCTGGTGTGCAACTGTACATACAGCTAGAGCACTCATATATGTAAAACAAATCATTAAATTAAAAAAAAGACTAAATAGTATTCAGTGAGGTACAAAGTTGGAGCTGAAACTTATAAATATATGTACTCATGGTCATGGATATATTCATCCCTTGCCGTTATGGGTCAAACAATGACCTCAGCTAAAGTGACTTCACGTATGCAGATGAAAGAAGTTTGCCAAAAAAAGAGAGAGCATGTGCTCAGCTCAGACTCTTTTCTGGGTCTAAGGTCAGAGCAGGCACAGGTCCTGGGTGTTTGTAAGCCATCTGAGCCTCACTGTGTGCTCCTAAGGAGGTCTGTGGCTGCCCAGCACGCTCAGTGACTGTGGCTAAGTATAAGCCAAGGATCAGTTACTAGCAATTCTTTCTACTGCAACCTGAAGCCATATTCTCTACAGGTGATTTTATTGGTACAAAAGGTGATAATTTACGTTAATCAGTTTGGCTTCTGTCTCTTAACTTGTTTTAACCTGGAGGGGAGGGTGAGTATTAATAACTGTTCCCTCAGAAACTTAATTAATTGCTATAAGACATTAAAATGATAAATTAATATAGTCCACAGAGGCAGGTTCATCTCTGTGAGTTTGAGGTCAGCCTCGTCTAATAAGCAAGTCCAGTACAGCCAGGGCTACACAGAGAAACCCTGTCTCAAAAAAAAATTAATGTAATCATGCAGTCTCCTAATAATTTATATACTCAAATGTTCATGTACCCATAGTTATCCTGTTGAATAGTTATAAGCATGTTCATTAACTTTTAAATTTCATGAATTGTTTAAAAATAAATGTATCTGTGGGGGTTTGTATGTGTGTGTGTGGTGTGCTTAACCTCTCTGAGCTTGAGACAGACTTCAATAAAATGTGCATTTTATAATTTAATATACTAACTGCAAAAGTATAAGCATTCATAGAAAAATGTATTTCACTTACGTATTTAAAAATAAAATGAACACACACACGTGCACTCACCACACACACATGCACACATGCCTGCACATACATGCCACCCAGCTGTAGAGGACACTGCTGTGCACATGGCCTGTACACATGTTGGCATGAGGCAGTGATTTTAAGGATGGATTAGTCTTCTAATCTCCCTGGGATTTCCTTTATATTTATGGGGGCTTATGACTGACATGTAATGTAACTATTCTTTCTGTTTATATTTAATAAAAGATCCATTTCTGTGGCAGGATACACATTTGCACTCTGGTGCTGAACAAAAGCTACTGTTGTGCAAGGAGGGTATAAAATGTTGATTTATGATGACACAGGCCAGTGACAGCAATCTAATTCTTCCAAACTGTTTCTCCCCAGGTCCTGGCAAGAACATGGCTCCAGCGAAGAATGATTCTCTTCCTTTAGAACATCCTTCCTTTAACACATCTATCCATGCTGGGATTCGATACAAAAATTGGAAACTACTCACAGGCCACCCAGGTAGAATGCTTAGCTGCCTTCCTGCAGCGGCCAGAGAAGCGCTGTGTCCCCAATCTTTGTGTCCTCTTGGCACTTCATTCCCTGGGCCATTTCCATTGAAAAGGAAGTCCTTATCACTGTGTTCTAAGCCCTTCTCTTCTAGATGGCCTCTTGCCAACCACTCAGTTTGCTCATACATCTAAAATGTTAACTAGTCCTTCAGATCTTTTATAATGCCTGCAGACCTTAAAAAAGTAGCTCTCTGTTTGTGATTCCATGGTCTTCTTTTAAGCCTCTGTCTGACCTATGTTACACAACTTTTGTTGTCATGGCCTAGAAAACTTCCCACCAAACAGAATAGCAAGGGAAAGCTCATCAAAATGATGGCTGCCTTTTTGTTTTGTTTTGGTTTTTTGTTTTTCAAGACAGGGTTTCTCTGTGTAGCCTTGGCTGTCCTGGACTCGCTTTGTAGACCAGACTAGCCTCGAACTCACAGAGATCTGCCTGCCTCTGCCTCTTGAGTGCTGGAATTACAGGCATGCGCCACTACACCCAACTGATGGCTGCCTTGTTGTTGTTGTTGTTGTTGTTTTAATATATCTCTGAAATTGAGGGTAGAGGAACAGCTTCACCTGCTCATTCTAAGTAGTGGGGATAAGGAGAGGAAATTTCTACTTGGATGCCTCATAGACATATATGGATTCAGACATATGTGACTGTCAAACATAGTATATACCAACTAGCTGCAAATCTTCACCAATGCTCTGGCTGGGGAAGAGTCTGATTCTCTTTCCCCATTCTTAGAAAGGGACAGTTTTGCAATGCTTTGTAAATATGGCACATTAACAGGGGCTCTGATACAATTTAGCAACGCTGAGCTTACGAGTGCTGTTGGTGTTTACAGTGACAATTCATGGTTTGGGATTGTCCCACCTGTTACAAAAGATCTTAGAATCCCTGTTCTGTGTTGGCTCAACACCAGGAATGCCCTCACCTCCCCAAGCATGGTGACAACTAAGACCCCCCCTTCCTGGAACTACCTCACACGTTTTTTAATGTCCCTTGTTATAAAGTAATAGGATCTGTCTCATTAAAGCATGGAAATCATATTCTGAGACAAATCTAGAATCAACACCAAGAAGCACATTTTTTTTAAATGACACAAGCCAGGGCAGCCTTGTCCCTCACTTCCTTGAGATTAGAAACCAACTTTGTAAAGCAAAGGGTACTAGGCACTATCAACGGAACAAAACAGCAGCCTACAGACTGAGAAAAGATCTTCACCAGCCCTACATCTGGCAAAGGGCCAATATCCAGAATATATAGAGAACTCAAGAAGTTAATCACCAACAAACCAAGTAATCCAATTAAAAAATGGGGTGCAGAGCTAAACAGAGACTTCTCAACAGAGGAATATCGAATGGCAGAGAAATACTTAAAGAAATGCTTAACATCCTTAGTCATCAGGGAAATGCGAATCAAAATGACCCTGAGATTCCACCTCACTGGGCGGCCCCTATCGGTAGACTTGGAGAGGGGCATGGGAGGAGATGACGAAGGGAGGGTGGGTTTGGGAGGGGATGAGGGAGGAACTAGGATGTAAAGTGAATAAAATGTAATTAATGTAAAAAAAATAAAAATTTAATTAAAAAAACCTTAACAGAAAAAATTATTTAAACAATTTCTTTTAAGTTTTTTCTGTAATTTTATTGTCATAGTATATGTAAATAAATAATGTTTTGACACTTAAAATAATAAATAAACTAATTTTTTAAAAAAGAGAGATTCTACCTCACACCCATCAGAATGGCTAACATCAAAAACTCAAGGGATGACACATACTAGAGAGGTTGTGGAGGAAGGGTAACCCTCCTCCATTGCTGGTAGAGATGTAAACTGGTACAATCACTTTGGAAATCAATCTGGTGCTTTCTCAGACAATTAGGAATAGCGCTTCCTCAAGATCCAGCTGTAATACCCTGGGCATATATCTGAAAGATGTTCAAATGTACAACAAGGACATTTGCTCAGCTATGTTCATAGCAGCTTTATCCATAAGAGCCAGAATCTGGAATCAGCTCAAGGTTGGAAACAGAAATTGTGGTACATCTACACAATGGAATACTACCCAATTAAAAACAAGGAAATCATGAAATTTGCAGGCAAATGGATGGAACTAGAAAAGATCATCAAAAGTGAGGTAACCCAGAAGAAAAAAGACACATATAGTATATTCTCACTTATAAGTGGATATTAGCCATATAACATAGGAAAAACATACTAAAATCTATAGTCCTAAAGAAGCCAGACAACAAGGGGAACTCTAGGGAAGAGGCTGAAATCTCATTCAGAAGGGCAAACGGGACGGACATCAGAAGTAGAAGACAGGGAACAGGACAGGAGCCTTCCACAGGGAGTCTCTGAAAGACTATCCATCAAGGTATCCTAGGAGATACTGAGACACATAGCCAATCTTGGGGCAGAGTGCAGGTAACCGTATGGAAGAAAGTGGAGATAGAAAAACCTGGAGGGGACAGGAACTCTACGAGAGAAAATTTAAAAAAAATTTTGGGCATAGGGGTCTTTTCTGAGACTGGTACTCCAACCAAGGACCATGCATAGGGAGGATCTAGAACCCCTGCTCAGATGAAGCCCTTATGCTGCTCAGTTTCCAAGTGGGTTCCCTAGTAAGGGGATCAGGGGCTGTCTCTGACATGAACTCAGTTGCCTGCTCTTTGATCACCTCTCCCTGGGGGTGCATCCTTGCCAGGATACAGAGGAAGATAATGCAGCCAACCTGATGAGACCTGATAGGCTAGGGTCAGAGGGAAGGAGAGGAGGGCTCCCCTATCAGGGGACTAGGGAACAGACATAGGGTGAAAAGGAGGAGGGTGGGTGCGATGGGACGAGATGGACACGGGGCTACAACCTGGACACAAAGTGAATAAACTGTAATAATTAATTAATTGTAAAAAGAAAGAAAGCAGCAACAGTGCTTTTCCCCAACTAAAGTTTCATTTTCTTGTCAGGCTGTGGTTCCTGGTTCCCGCCTCCAACTCAGTCCAACATTTCTGAGATACTGACATTGGACCCATCCACCAAGACTCTCTGGCTGTTTGATATCCATCGGGATCCTGAAGAAAGACAGGACGTGTCCCAGGAGCACCCACACATCGTCCGGAAGCTTCTTTCCCGCCTGCAGCACCACCACAAGCACTCGGTGCCTTCCTATTTCCCACCTTTAGACCCCCGCTGCGACCCCAAAGATACTGGTGTGTGGAACCCCTGGATGTAAGGCTCCAAGAGGCTGGAGCGCATTTCTGTGCAGGCTAGACCTCAGACCCCCTATTCCTCCGGCTTCTCTACTCTACTATCCCGACCCCTTCACCTGGCCCTCACGCTACATTACCTACCCAAAAAGTCTAATTTCAACCCACAGTACATTTTAAAAGCCAGTAAAAACTTGGAAGGATCATGCTGTTGGCTGGAGTTAGTGTCTGGGGGCCAGGGTGGCTGCGCTCATCCGGCTTCCTAAGCTGCAGGCGCTGGGAACTTGCGTCCTGCAGGACAAGGCAGCTGGCTCCTTTTGCTTCACAAGTCAGCCACTAGAACTCCCTCTGCTAATAAGCAGTTTTATTGGCAAGACATATGTCTTGTAACAAAGGCAAGGAGCAGATGATTGCTGGTGGTTCTGCTGGCTGTGAGGGCTCCCTGTCTGGGAGATCTTGTTCAGGCTTTCTACATCTGTGACCTATCAGCTTACCCCTAAACTCACTCATCTTGCTGTGGAGCATAAATCCCATTGCAATAAGCCATCATGGAGGGATGCCCATGCCTTGGTTTTGGTTTCCACAATAGTTACATATGTAATTATCCTACTGCCCCCAACCACTATTGCTCATTCTGTCTAGACTACTGCTACCCCCAACCCCTGTGGCTCTATTCCTGTCCTGCCTTCGGACTTCACGGCCCAGTGCCTGAGGTCACTCTCCCCTCTACCCCACCCATTCTGAGCTTCAGGACAGTCCCAAGCCCTGCCCACAGAAGGTGGACTGGTCATTCCATGGCCATGCTCATAGGAATTGTGGGTCTGTGGCATCTGCTAAGGAGGTTTATTCTCAGTTGCATGGAATCTGTCAAAATTGTGGTGATATCGCCCACTATGCCATGATCTCTGCTGCTTTCTAAGCAGCGTGGAGAAAGGCCACTGTGCCCTGAGATGGTGGAAGAGGCAGTTTGAGAAAGGAAGTGGCCAGTGACTGGTACGCTGGCCTTATAAAACTGAGGAGACAGCAACCGTGTTCCTCTCATTGTCTGTTTTACTGCCTATACTGGGGTTCTCAGGTTAAAGAAAAAGGACACACGATTTGACCTTTCTCAGACCCTCTTCCATCTTATTGATATGAATACATCTAGATTAGCTTTGGGGAGTATCACACCCAGACTGGGGCAAAGCTGTACTCCTCATCAGCACCGCTGCTGCGCCCACGGCTTCTGGGTCCTGGGTATTCTTCCTTGCCAATAATCTCAATTTATATTCTTCATTGAGCACTAGAAACTAAAACCACCAAATAATCTGACATAGACCCTGATGTACAGCCACCTTCAGTTCAGTAGCAGTATTTTCTGGTCATTAATATTCTGTGTTTTATTATGATAAGACTGTTATAAGAAAATGGTGCTAATGACATCTTTTACCCACTGGGCTGGCGAACAGCTGGAGTAGCCATCAGCCCCCTCTTGCTCCAAAGCTTTTGGCAGCATCTGAATGACATGAGTCTGGATACTCCTTCTGAGCCCTCTAGCTATAGTGCTCTAACACTGAAGGTTACTACATCATAACACCGTTTGATCTTTCCCTATTCTCTGAAGAGCTGTCTTCAATTCTAACTTTGACTGTGGGCTGTATTTGGAACATCAGCATGCTAATAGATTTAAGAAGACTTTCAGAAAGTAATTTTTAAAATTACTGGAGATTTTGCCTGATAAAATAAATAGAAGGAAATATGTCTCCCAATATCTCTCATTGGATTTTCATGTTTGATAAAAAAACAGTAAAGATTGATAGCCTATCTTTAGAAAGATTGATGTTTGTCCTTTCCAAATCTGTTTAATCTTAAAGCTTTTGTTTATTGACTTGTGAGCTCGTTCCTTTGTTACCACATGATTGTTTCAGACTTGAGGGACAAAATAAAATTAATCTTTCTAAAACTATGTCAGCCTTTGGACTTGAGGCCTCTACTCGTGATGGTTGAACGTTCAGGAGCTCGGCAGCAGTGCTGACCCAATGTCATGAACATACCCAGTGTGCTGGTACACTTTAAGGTAAAGAAAAGGCAACTTTGTGTAATAGAGGCATTGCCACATTTTTTTT
>JAQQSO010002874.1:0-14014 GCA_028658305.1 Pachyuromys duprasi
AAACCATGGGTTTG
The DNA here is from genome assembly GCA_028658305.1 of Pachyuromys duprasi. Taxonomy (NCBI): domain Eukaryota; kingdom Metazoa; phylum Chordata; class Mammalia; order Rodentia; family Muridae; genus Pachyuromys; species Pachyuromys duprasi. The sequence goes on from JAQQSO010002874.1 coordinate 15, forward strand.
ATTAACAGTATTATGTGGTAATATGTATATAAATATTTAAAGGGAATTTTTCTTATATAAAGTATTTGTTTGGTAATGATGTGTAATTGAGTGTTTTTTGGTTTTTTGGTTTGTTTGGTTTTTTTTTTTTTTTTTTTTTTTTTTTTTTGTCATTCTGAACTTGAGCCACCACAATCTATAATCCAATAATTTTGTGTACTTGTCCTTTTGATAAGATGAAATAGCAGGAACTTATATACCTGGCAGTTTAGTTTTGCTAAAGGATTTCCTCTGATCATAGAGCACTTTTTTTAAGACTGAAACTGCTTCTTTTGCTGTGTTATATCACTGCTTTTTGTTGCCTTTCTGAAAGATGAGAGACTAGCTATCAGAGTATTTTGTTGAAGACCATCAAGCTGACTAAGTAGTGATTGATTGTTCATAGGACACTGGCAGACATGTAGAAGAGTTATGATGCTTTAAATATAAGTGAGCCAAGTTTGGTGGCATGCACCTTTATTCCCAGCACTTGGGAGACAGAGGCAGGTAGCTGAGTTTGAGGCTAGCCTGGTCTATATAGAGAGTATTATTAAATACCAGGACAACCAGGGCTGTATAGGGAGAACCTATCAAAAAAAAATTCTAATTGTTTGTTTGCTGTAAAGAATAATAAAGACTTATGAAGGACTTATTCAGTGTTGTATTTAAAACATTCTTCGTGTTGTTAATTACGTGGTAATTTTAGAAGTTTTGAAGTGAGTCCTGATGGTACTGAGCCTTTGATCTTCACTGTCCTTTAGTTAACATCCAGACTGAACCAATCCCATCTTCAAACAATTACATTCTTTTTCTCAAATAAGCATAATCAGGACAGGTCACAACAAGTGGGGGGAGGGGAAACATGGGTGCTAGAATGTGAAGAACAGTTGCCCAATGTCCTTTTGTCCTCTGCTGAGTTTCTGAGAGCCCACCTTACACCAAGGGTAATCATACTGACTTGCTGAGAGTCTGTGACTAGTTGATGCTGTGTGTGAAATGTGTGAATTATCAGACACTTAAAAACCGCAGTTGCCTTTGCTGTAAAGCAGTGGCTTTCATGGTGTCTCAGAAGAGCAGAGTCACCGGGGAACTCCTTAGACTAGGGGACGTTCTCAGAGCCAGCCTTAGACTAGAGGGTGTTCTCAGACCCAGCCTTAGACTAGGGGACATTCTCAGACGCAGCCTTAGACTAGAGGACGTTCTCGGACTGAAGCAGAGATTTAGGGTTCATTAGGAACCTGTGCATACTAGATTTGAAAGGGTTTATGTAATGTAAATTGTCTAAGGATTTAAGGCAGGCCTGTTTGAATCCTAGAAACTAGAGTTTTTCACGATACATATGTGTTTTTTGATAGATAAACATTTGATAATGTACTTTGCAAACATTTTTACACAAAAACCGACATTTTACCTCTGAAGATTCATAGAATTCATATTGCATGCACTATTTATTCATTTTCCTCCGACTTTGTTTTAGGAATTCTGATTCACATGTTTAACTGGGTGTAGTGGTACAAACAGTAAACCAGCACTTGAAAGACCAGGGAAGGAGGCTCACAAATTTCAGGCCAGACTGGACTATTTACTGAAATGCCCCCTGTCTCAAAATATAGAAGGCGGAGAGGAGGAGGTAGGAATATGTGGAAGAGAGAATTCTCTACTTTCAGATTTTTTTTAATGTCTGTGTGTATGTGTGTACTTGCATGCAGGTACCGACAGTAGTCCAAAGAGTGCTTCAGGTCACCAAGCTGGAGGTCCATGCAGTTGTGAGTTGCCCAGGGTGGGTCCTGACAACTAAATTCCAGTCCTCTGCAAGAGCAGCAAGTGCTTTTAGTGGCTGAGCCGTCTGAGCCCCAAACTCTTAGTTATATTTGTAAACGTTAACTTTTTAAAATCATCACATTCTTTTTTCTTTTTCTAATATTGTGTTTATTCTTTGACAATCATATACATGTATACAATGTATCTTTCTTGCCATTTTTCTTTTATTTTTGATATAATTACATCATTTCCCCTTTCGTTTCCTCCCTCCAGACCCTCCCATATATTCCTCCTTGTTCCTTTTGAAATAAATGGCCTTTTTCTCCCATTAATAGTTGTTACATACATATATGTATATATGTGTATATTCCTAAATATTACCTCAGTCTGTATAATGTTAGTAACTGTGCATGTTTTCGGGCTGACCATTAGGTATTGGGTAACCAGCTGGTGTGCTCTTACCTGGGAAGACTGTTTCTCCCACTCTGCATTCCTTATCACCTGTAGTTCCTTGTGTAGGGTTGAGACCATGCTGTCTTTCCTTTGTCCACTTTGGCTTGTCCATTGTTATTCTTATTCAGCTCATGTTTAGTCAGTCATGTTAATGAGACTTTCAGGGTGTAGTTTCTGATGTTACTAGGGGACACAGTCCTACAGCAAACCCTTTGATCTTCTGGGTCTTACGCTCTTTCCACTCCCTTTTCTACAATGTTCCCTGAGCCTTAGGACTGTGAGTTGTCTTGTAGATGTATCCACTAGGACTGCGTTCCCCAGCTCTGCATTTTGATTGTTATGGTTTTCTGTGGTGGTGTCTGCTGCAAATGGATCTGTTGTAATGGACCTGTTGCAAAGAGAAGTTCTCCTGAGGGATGAGGACTACACTCATATCTGAAGATTAGAACTAGGAGCCTCCAATAAATGAGAACATGTGATGGTTGTCTTTCTGGGCCTGAGTTACCTTACTCATTATGATCCTTCTATCCATTTAACCTGCAACTTAAATGATTTGATTTTATTTACAGCTGAATAGTATTCCAACATACCACATTTTCATTATCCCACTCATTGGTTGAGGACATATTGGTTGTATCCATGTCCTAGCTATTGTGACTCGAGCAGCAATGACTATGGCTGAGCAAGTATCTGTGGGACAGGATGTCGAGTTCTTGGTCGTATGCCAAGGAGTGGTATAGCTGGGGCATATGGTAGATTTATTTTAGGTTATTTTCGAGAGTTCTCTATACAGATTTTCATAGTGGCTGCACCGGTTTGCCATCACACTAACAGTGGATGAAGGTTCCCTCTCCCCACATCCCCTTCAGCATTTGTTATGTGGGCTGTTTTGTTGACCTTTGCTACTCTGACTGAGATAATAGTTTTATGAAGTCCTATCTGCCAGATGTTAGCCTTACTCCTTGGATAAATGGAGTCCTACTTAGGAAGCCCTTTTCTACATCTATAACATAAGCATACTGCCTTTTTTTTTCTAGCAGTTTCAGGTTTTACTTTCAGGTCTTTGATCCATTTGGAGTTAGTTTCTATGTGTGACAATTACCTAATTTCATTCTGTATGTAGGCATGCAGTTTTTCTCAGCACCATTTGGTGAAGATGCTTTCTTTTCTCCAGCTTATGTTTTGGCATCATTTTTTTCAAATATTAAGTGGCTGAAATTACATGTATTCATGTTCGGATCTTTGACTTGGTCCCATTGGTCTACATGGCTGTGCTAGTACCGTATTGTTTTTGTTACGATAGCTCTGTAATGTATCTTAAGATCTAGAATTGTAATTCTGCACTGTTATTGTTGTTGTTCAGGATTATTTTGGCTATCTGGGGTCATTTTTGGTTCTGTATGAGTTTTAGGGTGGCTTTTTCTTTTTCTGTGAAGAATGAGATGATTTTTGATGATTTGAGATTACACTGACTTTCTAAATAGCTCTTGGTAAAATGATAATTGCCATAATATTTACCAGTATATAAGAACGGTATGTCTTTCCATTTCTAGTGTCTTTCTCTACCTCTTCTTTCAGGGGTTTAAGGCTTTCATTGTAGAGGTCCATCACTTCCCTGGTTAGGTTTATCTTCTCTGTATGCTTGTTGGTAGTGTATAGTAAAGCTATTAATTTATGCAAACTGATTTTGTGTCTTGTCACATTGCTGTATTTGTTTATCATTTCTAGAAGTTTTGTGGTAGAAAGGGTTGATCTTTAAATTCAGAAGTAGATTTTTTTATTTAATTGAGTACACCAGAATTTGGTTCATATATGTTTAAGATAGTAATGTCTTTCTGGTTAACTTCTCCCTTGATAAGAATGAAGTAGCTCTTCATATCTTGTGATTAGTTTTAATTTGAAGTCTATTTTGTCAGATATTAGGATAGCAATGCCTGCTTGTTTCCTGATCTCATTGATTTGAGAACCATTCTCCATCCTTTTACTCTAAGGTCCCTATTTTTAAAGCTAAGATGTGTTTCTTCTAGACACTGATGGATTTTGTTTCTTGATCCACTCAGTAAGCCTGTGTGGAGAACTGAGGCTACTGCCCATACTCAGGAGTAGGTTACCCATAACTCAGGGTACTAACATTGCCCACGTGATAGTAGAACATTGTGACTTCACTTAGAGCTATGAGGTTTTATTCAGCTGTTTTGGCATCATTCTAGAGTTTTCTGTTAGTGTCATATCCAGTAGAATTTTTTCCCAGTAGAATGCTGCTTCCATTTGACAGTTAAATGCACAGAACTCAATACAGTGTAGTAACAGCAATGCTTCCAGTTGCTTGCAAGGCCAGCATGTCTGGGAGAGAATGGTGAGCAGTGAGCATCTCCCAGGAGTTCGCTATGGCTGGGCTTTGCAAGTGGACAGAAAATGGAGCATACAGCTAACTAATGATAGCAGGAATAAGAAAGCAACAGTTGTGGGTCCAAGGGGAGAAAAAGCCTGCTGCGCCGTTCCTTTCAGAAAAAGGTTTTTAGGATAAAGGGCCTGACGCCAAGGACTGAACCTCAAGAAAGGTGGCTGCGACACTAGACAGGATATACTAAAATATGTTAAAGGTAGCAGGCCTTCAACGGGACAGAGGGGCTTCTCTTTAAAACCTGGGGAGCTTCATCAGGATTGGAATAAGGGAAAGCTAGGGAGAGACGCAGAGAAGGATGTGGTGGGGAGGCCAGGAAGTCTCCAGAGCAGTCCTCAAACAACCCCAGAACAGAGGAAATACCAAACTTTTATGACCTTGGGAGCTTGTTAGTTTTCCTTTCTCTTTCCCCCAAATTAAGGGCAATGGCCAAGACCCTCAGCATCAGATGGACATGGCTCATACCTATTGGCATCAACTTCACATTGGCAGAGAATTTCACATCATGTGATTTTGTTTGACATAGACTAAGTGACAAAGTCCATGAGAATCCAGGTATTGATTAGGGGCAAAACTTGGGGGCTGCTCTTAGGCCATAGCACAGTGGCTTAACTCTCCATGCCCTAGGAACTAGAGGGATCCTGATCCCTTCAGATTGTGGGATCTGGTTCCTTAAAGAATAGCCACTGTCTTAAAGGGCCAGGACATTGTGGTGGTGTCATCAAGTGCGGGCATGGGATGGATTCATAAAAGAGTTCCTTAGTTTCTCAGCCTCTGCCCAGGGTGAAGATCCAGCCTCAGAGAACAGAGAATGCATTAAGGACAAGTGTAGATGAACAGAAGTTCTCTAAGAGGATGCCTATGCCTTCAGGAGGCTGCAAACCATTTGGCCCTGACCGACTAAGGTATTGTGATTGTGAGGAAATTCAATGTTGCAATAATCAAGCAGACAAAATAGGGCTGGCACAATGCCTCAGTAGGTAAAGGCATCTGCCACCAAGTTCAATGGCCTGAGTTCAATCCCTGGGACCCAGAAGGAGAGCGCCACCTTCCAAAAGCTACTACCCTTTGACCTCCAGACATGCCATGCACCATAGCACACACATATGCTCTCATTCATGTACATACACAGTAAATAAATGTAAAAATTTGGTTTTTTTTTAATTTTAACATTTTTATTTTATGTTCATCACAGGTTATGTACTTTGTATCCCAGCCATAGCCCCCCCGCTTTCCCTCCCTATCCCCCCCTTTCCCTAACCCCAAAAATTCAACCAGAGAACTCCTTCAACTGATAAACACCTTCAGCAAAGTGGCTAGATACAAAATCAACTCAAAAAAATCAGAAGCCCTCCTATATACTAAAGACGAAAGGGCCGAGAAAGAAATTAGGGAAACAACACCCTTCACAATAGCCACTAATAACATAAAGTACCTTGGGGTGACTCTAACCAAGCAAGTCAAAGATCTGTTTGAGAAAAACTTCAAGTCTCTGAAAAAAGAAATTGAAGAAGATATCAGAAGATGGAAAGATCTCCCTCCCGTGCTCATGAATTGGTAGGATTAACATAGTGAAAATGGCCATTCTGCCAAAAGCAATCTACTGATGCAGCACAATTCCCATCAAAATACCAACACAATTCTTTACAGACCTTTAAAGAAAGATTCTCAGCTTCATATGGAGAAACAAAAAGCCCAGAATTTCCAAAACAATCCTGTACAACAACAGATCATCTGGAGGTATCTCCATCCCTGACCTTAAGCTGTACTACAGTGCAATAATTATAAAAACTATATGGTATTGGCATAGAAACAGAATAGAGGATCAGTGGAACCAAATAGAAGACCCAGAAATAAACTCACACACCTATGGAAACTTGATTTTTGATATAGAAGCCAAATCCATCCAATGGAAAAAGACAGCATCTTCAACAAATGGTGCTGGACCAACTGGATGTCTATATGCAGAAAAATGAAAATAGATCCATATTTATCACTCTACACAAAACTAAAGTCCAAGTGGATCTCAACATAAAACAAGACACATTAAATAGGTTAGAAGAAAAAGTGGGAAAGACCCTAGATCTCATTGGCACAGGAGACTACTTCCTGAACAGAACACCAGCAGCACAGGCTCTAAGATCAACAATCAATAAATGGGATCTCATGAAAAGTTTCTGTAAAGCAAAAGAGACTGTCATCAAAACCAAACGACAGCCTACAGACTGGAAAATAAAAAAAGAAAAAATTGTTTTTTTATTTTTTTAATTTTAACATTTTTATTTTATATTAATAACAGGTTATGTACTTTGTATTCCAGCCGTAGCCCCCTCCCGCATTCCCTCCCTATTCCCCCCTTCCCTCCCTCATCTCCTTCCTACCCCTTTCCAAGTCCACTGATAGGGGAGGACCTCCTCCCCTTTCGTCTAACTCTGGCTTATCAGGTCTCTTCAGGACTGGCTCTAATGTCCTCTTCTGTGGCCTAGCAAGGCTGCTTCTCCCTCGGGGGGGGGGGGGGGAGGAGGGAAGGGAGGGTTAAAATGGAGAAGTCAAAATTTTCTTGAGTCTTTGTTAGCCCTATTCAGTAGACTGTTATCATCAAGCTCTACTCTAACCTTTGGGACTAGTACTCTCAGCATGTAGAGAGTCTGCAGATCTCTAGACTCTACCATCCTTAAATAAGGATGTGACAATATCTGCATCTTGTAAAGATTTCCTGTGTGTCTTAGTCATGGTTTCTATTACTGTGATGAAACACCACAGCCAAAAGCAAGCTGGGAGGGAATGGGTTTATTTGACTTATACTTCCATATGGATGAAGGAAGTTAGCACAGGAACTCAAACAGGGCAGGAACCTGGAGGCAGGAGCTGATGCAGAGGCCATGAAAGAACATATTGACTTGCTTCCCATGGCTTACTCAGCTTGCTTTCTTATAGAACTCAGGACCACCAGCCCAGGGTTAGTACCACCTAAAACTGGCTGGGCCCTGCCCCATTGATTACAAATTAAGAAAATGCCCTACATCTGGATCTTATGCAGGCATTTCCTGATTGGCATTTCCTCCTTTCAGATAACTCTAGCTTGTGCCATTACACTGGTTTTGACAAGACCCCAAAATGAAGGAATTTCCCTGCATCTGTCTATCTGTCTATCTGATAATGTTCCAGGCAACTTGACTTATGTTTCCAAGGCACAGCCACTTGTAATTCAGCTGAGAACAAACGATTTGCTTTGGGTCTTTAAAGACTTGTTGGCACAGATTAAGCTTAGTGTTAGAGCACTTGATTGGTACAAGCCAAGCCTAGGTTTAATCCCTAGCATCCACACACAAGTCAATGTAAAGAGCTTGATACCGCAGATCATACCTAGTTATCCAGAAGCAAAAACCCAGGAACTATACCACCACCAAGTTAAAACTGTAGGAATGGGAGCCAGCATCTCCAGTCTGTGGAGATGCAGTGTGGAGCCTGGGACTGCAGACAGTGAGGTCTTTTAAGTCTAGTGGTCTCTAAGGGAGGAGAGCCGTGTCTTGAGGATGAGTAAGGCCCAGCCAGTTTGAGGTTTCTGAAACACCTTGTCTGCCCAACCCCCTGTCAATTACTAGAACAATAAATCTTTAACTCCTGCAGGCCATGCTGGCACATACCTTTCATCCCAGTGCTCTGGAGACAGAGGCAGGTAGATCTCTTTGAATTCAAAGCAAGCCTGGTCTATTCATTAGGTTCCAGACCATCCAGAGCTACATAGTGAAACCCTGTCTCAAATAAACAAAGTCTTTGAGCCCTTCTTATTCTTAATTTGTGTATGATGGCTCAGAATGCATCAGCATGCACGGCAAACCTAAGATGCCAGAAAGCTCCTGGTTAGTTCTAGTGGCCGAACCACACTCATCTTCTCCCCACCCATGTTTGACGACATCTTGACTGGCACCTAATTGGGTCCCATGAGTGGATAAGGGTGTGTCATGTATATCTCTTAAGCCCTCGGTGTGCTGGCTGTAATAGGCATTTAGTTCAGTTTGGCTAAGAAAAGCAAACATGACTGAGTCGCTTTTGAAAGAAAGCCTTTATTTCTACCACTATTTCCTGTGGCTGTGCTTGTGCTGGTTTCGGTGAAGCACTGGGAAGATCCTGGTTATGCAGGTGGCTGGATGGGACTGGAGCCTCTTTGCTCTGAGGAACTCACAGAATCCTTGGGACAAGAGCTTTGTGGAGAGATCACTAAAGGAAGACGGCAAAAAGACACGCCCTTGGAACCCAGGAGGGAATGCCATCACCTTTCTGCCTCTTGTAGTGAAGGGACAAACGGACATTTTTTTCTAGAGATAAAAATAGAATTTCAGTTTTAAAAAATGGGGTTATTCCAAGTGGAGGAGAGGTACATAAAGACAGCCTGGTGGGGGAATAGTGAGTGGTGGGCTCCAGAAGGAGGGGAGGGGCACACATGGCAAGCTAGGGAAGGGTCTCTGTCTTGTTGGTGAGGAGAGGCTAAAGAAAGGTGAGTTTTAGCAAAACAGGTGGTTTGGATCAGGAGAGAGAAAAAGCAGGGATGCTCACAAGCACGGCCCAGGTCCGTCCAATGCTGAGGACCTTTGCCAGTGCCCTCAATTTGGGGAAGAGAAGGGAAAGCTAACAAGCCAGCAATTTGCTTTAGCAGGTCACTGAAAGATATGATTTCTGTAATTCTCAAGACACTGTCAGTTAAAGGAGAGGTTTCATCTTATTTTTGTTGTTGTTGTTGTTTGTTTTGAGACAGGGTCTCATGCTTCCCAGGCTAACCTCAAATTTAGTGTGTAGCTGAGGATGACCTCAAACTCCTGATTTTCATACTTTCACCTCCCAAGTGCTGGGATTATAGATTTGTGCAATCATACTGGCACTGGGGGTTGAATTCAGGACTTCATGCATTCTAGGCAAGCACTCTACCAACTGAACCATACTCCCAACCCCTGAAAAGCAATTTTAAAGAGAAAACTCTGGCATCTGTAATGAAGTCTTACTTCCTGGCTCATCAGTGCACTTACCTTCTCTAATGGTTGGTAATGTGTTAGCTTTCTATTACTGTGATAAAACACCCTAGAGAAACACTAAAAAGTAAGAAAGGTTTGGTTTAGTTCACAGTTCTGGTCCATAGTTTCTGGGCAGCAGTGAGGCAGAGAGCGTGGAACAAGCTGTTCATGTTATGGTAGCCAGGAAGCACAGCAGAGAACCGCCTGGTCCCAGTATCTCCATCAGTGATGCTCTCAAAGTGATCCACCTCCCCCAGCTAGGTCCCACCTCCTTAAGTTTCCATAGAGACCACAGCTGCAGGTCAGGGCTTTAACACAGGAGCCTTTGGAGGACATTCCTATTCAAACAAAAAGAAGGTGAAGGCTGAACTTTGACCTTGCTCTCTAGTGTTTAGGGCTTCAGAAGAGGGATTAATAACTTTTAGGTGCTGTGCCGGAGACTGCTACTGACCTCCTAATACTTGTTGTTGTTGTTGTTGTTGTTGTTGTTCTTCTTCTTCTTCTTCTTCCACTTCCTCCTCCTCCTCTTCTTTAAACAGCATCTTCAGATTTTAGCTGATCACATGGCGATGGAGTGTTTGTTTCCCAGCCTCTATAGCAGTCTGAAGGCTACGTCACTGTGTTCTTCTGGCCTGCAGACATGGCCAGAATGTGGGGTATATTTTTAAAGGGTGAAGCATATGCCTTCTTGCTAATGTCATCCTTATGGCTGGAAGGAGAAAGCAATGGAAGCAGCCACCTTGAGAGATGGTGTCATCTCAGACAGATGATTTACATAGTATTGGCGCTGTGGAAGGCACTGCTCACCAACTACCCTGTACATGAGAGCAAACACATTTCTTCTCATATAAACCTAACCTAATCCTAGCCCTCCTTGAGAGAACATGAATCTCAGAAAAGAAGCTGGAGGCTAGGGTTTACACCATGGTTTGGTTATACGAGTCCCCATGGGCTCTTGTGTATGGATTTTTGGTCCCCATCTGGTGGTGCTGACTTGGGAAGTTGTGGGATTTTCAGCAGGCTGTGCTAGCTGGAGGAAGTGGACCAGGCCTTGAAGTCTATAGCCCAGCTCTGCTTCCTGTCTTGTTTCTACTCTTTGTTCCTCAAGATTCAAGAAGCTTTGGCATCCTAGCCCATACTCCCTCTGCCACGGAGCTGTCAGCACCTGGCAGGATCAGCCCGGCACACACACCCCCACCCTCACCACGGCACCTGGCCATTCCTGCCATGGTGGACTGTGTCCTTTCCAACTGTGCACCAAGTACATCTTCCCTCCCTTAAATCACTACATGTCAGCTCAGAGAGACAAGAAAAGTAAGGAACACAGCTGTTCTGCCACTTTTCAGATTCCAGTGATGGCAAATGTCGGTGACTTAACTGCCGAGTATAGAAACAACTCAGTCTGGGAAAGTAAGGAGAAATGAGGAAATGGCCAGAATCCTGGCTAACATGGCCAGAGTCCTGGATAACAATTCTTTCAGCATGAAGGCCAGAAAATCCAGAGGGGTCTCATCTCCACTAGGCACGGTATCTTAGGTATGTGCTGCTGTTGGCTGTCAGATGTGCATCAAAGAATGAACCCACTCACAAGGGTTGGAAAGCCACATGTCTGTGATAAATTCCAAATAGAAATAAATGTTCACAAAAGTTAAATGGCATTATAGAAAATACTGAAAATTTCTCTGGTCATTTTGAAGAGGAGACATATTGGAAATTTAGGGTACCAGAATGTCAGAGAAGGTTGTGACAACTGAGAAAAATGCAGACATAATATGATATATATATTCTCATATCTATAGTCTCACATACGCTCATCTATACAGTCTCAGATATTCTAATGCACACAAGTGCATTCTCATACACACACATGTATATGTATATGTAATCTGTACTATATGGATATATCCCAGGAAATCTTAACTAAGGGAATCCTTGTGATGGCTAATCGCATTGTGATTGCCAGTGTGATTAGATGAAGAAACACAAAATTAGCAAATATGCCTGTGGGCCTATGAGGGCATATCCAGCGACAGAGCGTAAGGGCTCTGACCAAAACAACAAGCTAACTGCTTGATGGAGTCATAACAGGGGTAGCATTACTAGAATATAGCAAATGTAGTGGGGGCGGAGTCTAGCGGGAGGAGAGGGTCACTGGGGAGGGGTCCTTGGGCTCTTTTATGTTGGCCCCTTCTTGCATTCCTCTCCTGTCTTCCAGCAGCCACAGTGGGAGCTACTGTGTCCCCCCACACTCCCTGTGCCCTGATGGCCGGACAGCCGGGAAAGCAGGAGCGCAGGAAATCTCTTCCTCTAAGCTGTCTCTCGGTCAAGTGTGTGGTCACAGTGATGAGAACACAAAGCAGCACAATCCCCAAGTGAAGGCCCCTCACCAAAATCTCTCGAGACCCTTCTGCTGCCACCTAACACAAGGGGAGGTGAAACAGGAAGGCTGGGGCGGAGAAGACACAGCCATTCACTGCTAAGTCTTAGTTTTGTTCATTTTACCCAGATATGTGACCTGTGGTTACGTTGCCCAAAGACCTGAAAGGGCCTGGGCTAGCAAGGGCTTCAGAGTTTCAAACCCATGAGAGTTAAGCCATCAAGCAGAGGAATAAAGCAGTTTCATAAACTGAAAGGGTGAAAGGGCAGCCTGTGCATCAGATTTTTCACAGAGATCTGCTTTAGTGGCTTCCTGGAGTCAACTCAGGAAGGGGAGGGTCTGGCAAATACATTTGCTTTGGGTGACCTTAGATGAAGCTATTGCCACAGATATTGAGCCTGAATTTGGTCCCTCTTCCAGGCTTCACCCAATCAATAGGAAATTTCAAACACCTCCCATCCCCAAGGAAGGAGGAGATCTGCAGGCTCCAGTCTCGGAGTCTGGCAGAGCATGTTCAATGCAAACAGCTAAATGGAGAAAGGCACTTTGGGGGTGAGGGAGCCACAGGGCCCTGAAAGCCTGCACCTTGGCAGCGACAGTGCTTAGTCCCATCTTGACATTTGTTTCCTTTGCTTGTTTGTTTGTGACAGGGTTCCCTATGGAGCCCAGCTAGCCTCAGACTCCTGGTGACTCAGCCTCCGGAGTGCTGGAATCACAGTTGCACACCACCGCGCTGGCCCACGACGTATTTAAAACTATGGAAAACCCATTCAGACACGGAGCAGACACGGACTTTGAATGCTGCCTAGTTGTCTGATGGTGATTTTTTTTTTTTTGAGATAGGACCTCAAGTAGCCCAGGCTGGACTCATAACTCCGTATGTAGCTGAGGATAATCTTTAACAATTGATCTTTCGGGAGATCCAAGATGGCTGCCACGAGAGAACACTGTGTCTGAGGAGTAGGAGAGCAGAAACAACGCAACCAGGAGACTGAACTCTGGGACCTAAAACGCCAGCATTCTGAGTGCCAGGTGAGCAGAACTCCTACGGCGGGAAATCAAGAGGGAAAACCCTAGGGACACCCAGTTATTACCTGGAGAAATTTCCCGGTGACCAGCGGCGCACAGCTCTGATATGAACGAGCAGACGCGCTGGGTGCCCGCACCCACCATAATAGACTGGATTGCACAGTCTCCCGGGCAGTCTCAGGAGGAACCGGGTGCCGTTTTCACCGAACTGCACCTTGCGAGCTCGCACTGCACCCGGGTTCTGCTTCAACCCGCGGGTGTGCGGCAGGCATGAACTGATCTCCGGAACCACCCCAGACTGAGTGGATTGGGGAACCATTCTGACCAGTCCGCACACTGCGGGGGCGCGGGCCAAAAGCTTCCGCCAGCAAAAACTCAGTCAGTGTGTGAGTCTGCCGGCGGGTCTGGGAGGAACCCGAGTTCTGCCTCAACCCACAGCTGAGAGGATCCTGGGACCATCTGGACCAGACCCCACACTGAGGGCGAAAGCTGCACGCATCCACCAGCAAAAACCCCAGTTCTGGTGTCTGTCCACAGGCCACACAGAGAAGGCCTCCGGCACCATTTCAGACAGCCCTGCATACAGCGATGCACAAAAACCCAAACCCACTGTGTGTGCCCCAAATATCATCTCAGACCGTGGTGCACAGCCCCTGGCACAGAAGGAGGCGCCAAATCTCCATTCCAGGGGAGAGCCCTTAGCAGCAAGCCCAGGGCGGAGTCCACAAACCCCAGCTGACATCTCAAACCTGGACACTCAGACTCTAGCACAGAGTGAGGAGTAAAGACTCCAGACCAGAGGGAGGACCAGCCTGCAGTGCTCACAGCTTCTAGCACAGAGCACGAAGCTGGGCACACAGAGCCCACAACAGAGTTCAACTGAGACAAATCACACACCACAAACCCCCGGAAATCCCTGATCTTCTTGAAGAATACTCCTGACACAAGA
>JAQQSO010002875.1:0-14014 GCA_028658305.1 Pachyuromys duprasi
AGGGGGCTACACATGGGATGCAAAAAACCTAACATGTGATTGATATAAAAATAAATAAATTTATTTTAAAAAAAAGCAAATGGTGACACTTATGGCCAACCTTTCAGCAAAATGCAGGGAATCTTATGAAAGAAATGGGAAATAGTAAGACCTGGAGAGGACAGAAGCTCCACAAGGAGAGTAACAGAACCAAAAAATCTGGGCACAAGGGTCTATTCTGAGAATGATATTCCAAGCAAGGAGCATTCATGGAGATAACCTAGAACCCCTGCACAGAAGTAGTCCATGGCAGTTCAGTGTCCAAGTGGGTTCCACAGTAATGGGAAAAGGGACAGTCTCTGACATGAACTGATTGGCCTGTGCTTTGATCACCTCCCCCTGAAGGAGAAGCAGCCTTACCAGGCCACAGAGGAAGACAATGCAGCCACTCCTGATGAGACCTGATAGACTAGGATCAAAAGGAAGGAGAGGAAGACCTCCCCTATCAGGGGACTTGAAGAGGGGCATGCGTGGAGAAGGGGGAAGGATAGTGGAATTGGGAGGGGGAGGAGTGAGGAAGCTATAGGGGGGATACAAAGTAAATAAAGTGCAATTAATAAAAATTAAAATAAAAATATTTAAAAAGCAGACATTAGACATATAATAAAGGATAATCATACTAAAATCTGTCCACCTAAAGAAGCTAATCAAGAAGGAGGACCCTGGGTAAGATGCACAATCTTAATTCAAAAAGGCAAACAGATAGACATCAGAAGATGGAGAAAACAGGGAAAACAGGACAGGAGCCTACCACAGAAGGCTTCTGAAGGAGTCTACCCTGCAGGGTATCAAAGTAGATTCTGAGACTCATAGCCAAACTTAGGGCAGAGTGCAAGGAATCTTATGAAAGGAGGGAGATATAGAAAGGCCTGGCGGAGACAGGAGCTCCACAAGGAGAGCACCAGAACCAAAAAAAATTGTGCATGGGTGTCTCTTCTGAGACTGATATTCCAAACAAGGAAAATGCTCAGATGTGGCCCATGACATCTCAGTGTCCAAGAGTGTTCCCTAGCAATGGGGACAGGGACTGTCTCTGACATGAACTTAGGGGCTGGCTCTTTGATCACCGCCCCCCCCCCGAAGGGGAAGCAGCCTTACCAGGCCACAGAGGAGGACAATGCAGCCAGTCCTGATGAGACCTGATAGACTAGAGTCCGATGGAAGGGGAGGAGGACCTCCCCTATCACAAGACTGAGACAGGGACATAGCAGAAGAAGAGGGAAATAGTGTGGGGTTGGGAGGGGTTGAGTGAGGGGACTACAGCTGGGATACAATGTGAATAAATTGTAATAAATAAATAGATTAATTAGTTTAAAAACAATAAAATACAATATTAAAAATTTTAAGAAGTTTTGATTTCTCATACTTAATCCATGGAAGTCTTTCATGGGACATTTTTCTTGAAGGCTAGTGACTAACATGTGTTTGGGGAAAATGTTGGTTTATTACACAAAATGGCATCTGTAAAAGAAGAGTTCAACCTCAAGGACACAAAACAGAAGAAAAACAAATTCAGATAGAAAAGAGGAAAGAGTGGCTTAATCCATTCTCACAGTAGCTCTTTCCCTGTATTGGCTTTTTCAGTGATTCAAGATATGGAACTATTATGCCCGAGTTTCTAGGACCCCAAATACTACCAAGCAGCCGATTCTGATGCAAATGCAATAGGATCTTTCTATTACAAGCTCCATCTTGGGCCTATACCCTCATTGATGCATAGGCTGAGAGTAGAGTGCAGAGCTCAGGAGGAGGAGGGTGATGTATAGGTCCCATTCCCAACATGCCCACAGCAGGGGAATTCCAGCCTTGCAAATGTCTATTGGTTGAAATGCAAAAGGGCATGTTGCATTTTAAAGTGATTGGCTATGGGAAAGCACCAAAACGATTATCGGTCTTGCTTCCTTTGTATCACTGTCACTAGGAGTGAGTAGCATCTGGGCCAGTTTCATAGCAACTGTATCTCTAGTGGGCAGGAAAGAATGCAGTAAGGCTGGTTCCTCCCAGAAGGTGGCTGGACATGTCTCCATGTGTCTGACTTTTGCTCAGGCTTCTGTGATAAACTTTAATACAATAAGCCTCCCCCCCAAAAAACCCTAATTTTTCAATTCTTTGGTCTCTTGTTTCCTCCTTCCCATGATCATTTGAAGACCCAATCATGGGTCCTCCAGATATGGCCCCTGGTGGCCTCCAGATTTACCCTTCCATAACGGGATCTGAGTACCATTAACTGTATAGATCCCAAGCGTTCCTTCATGAAAGCCATCAAGCAATTTAAAATACAAAGCCCAGAAGTATAAATTAAAATGAGCAGGGGTCCCATCAGGGTGGCTATAAGGGTAGTAAGCCAAGGAGAAATGTCGTACCAGGACTTAAACCATCCTCTGGAATCATGTCTCTCTTTCCAGCATCTCTCTAGGCTTTTGGTTATTCTTGCTAAGGATTTCCTAATCATTCCTGAGTGGTTTACATGAAAGCAACATTCTTCTTTAAGGGCTGCACACAGCCTACCCTGCTATAAAAACAAGAGATCCAAGCCCCTTCTGTTTTGCAACACTACTTCTGCCAGAGAATCAACATTCTTTTCTAAGTGGACGATTTGAGTTCTCAAGGCATTGAATATCTTTATCAACATCTGCCTTTAACCTGTTATAATTCTGGCTTTGTACAACCATTTCCTATTCCAGCTAAGCAGGTCCCCAAGATAATAGCTAATGTCAGCGAGCTCCTTTTGACTTAGCATTTCAGCCTGCTAGGTAGGATAAAGGCTGATAAATCTTTTTTTCTGTAATTTCTTCTGGCTGACATTGGGGCAGATACATCTAATTAGTGATCTAGTTGAAGATAAGGAGCCATCAAAAAATACTGGACTGGTTTACTTCAGCTTTTAGCAAGTCCGGATTTCAGCTTGCATTCTCATAGCTGATCCTTGAATGGAGTCTGTCAACTAGGCTCCATCTGAGACAAATCTGCTGAGACAAATTGAGACTAGAGACAGAAGTTAAAATTTGTCTAGTAAATGAGGAAAGTGAGGGATCTCAAGACCAAGGAAAAAACTCATCTGGGGTCTGTTTGAGCTATGTCAGATCCAGGTCTTATGACTTTTTGATTTCCTGAAACTCATATGAATTTCAGTTTACAAAAGGAAGTATATTAGTATCACCATTGTATTGAGATCCATACTTTAGAAAAAGCAGGAAACAGTTGTCCGAAAGATAGCTGGAGAAGACACATGCCATTAAAATCTAGTACAAGCTTTGGCTTTTGGATCAGAGATACACATATTAGACAGATATTTTTAGAATGATGAGAAGCACCTTTAAGTCTATCTCTGGAAAAAACCAAAGGGAAATTAAAATCTCAAGCTTGTGACTGGATAATAAACATCAGTGCTCCATTAGCTTATTAGAACTCTACTGATCAATGTCTTAACTCTGAACTTTCCAAATTACATAACAACATAAGCACAACAACAGGTACAGTGGGAGAGAAATCTGAAATATCTCCCATTTTTAATATGCCTTAAATTATTTTTGTATCATTAAAATTTGCATCCACATACTTTAAACACCTACTTAGACTCACAAACATTTTACAACTTGCATTTACCAACTTTGAAACATGTTCCTAGAGTCTCAACATTTTTAACTTAAACTTTTATATCCTTAGACCTTATATAACCTTTATATCTTTTTGTAAAATTATTCACCATAAGACACAGACAATTAACATGAAGTCTGTCAGTAAGGCAAATATGTTTGCCTTGTTAAATAAGAGATCTAGTAGCTAGTAGTTCTAACTAGCTAATGAATTGACTAATGAACTAGCAGTGGATATAACAGTCTGTTCTTTGGCTGCAAAGCTACCATTAGCTTAGCTTAGCCATCAATGTGATCAGAGACCTGAGAAGGATAAAGTATAAGCTAAGTAAATATTTGTACCAATCAAAATGACACAGATGACTAGTCAGTCCACCACCTAGGCAGTTGTCCCTGGCTCCTGTTGTCTCATGGCATCATGAGCAGAGGCAGACTTGCCATCAGTCACAGAAGATGAGAGACTGTCTGTAGGAAAAAGAGCATAAGACACTGATCTCACCTTGTCTTCAACAACATGAAACAGTGGCTCTCCAGGTGTCCACAGTTTAAGTTGGGCCCTAGAGGGGGGCCAGATCAGGCAGTCTTGCACAGTGGTTAGCACACCACAATCCAGAGTTGAAATCATTTGTCATTGTGCCCAAATCTTCTTGCAGACCTTGGGGAGTTCCTGCCAGAATTTTGAGAGTCTGTCATAAAACCTACATACATGAGACATTTTCATCAGATCTCTGACAAATTTGAGGGCTAGCATATCTGAGTTTATCTTTGTTTTTGTTATCTGCTCTAAACTGCATCCTGTAAAATAATATTATAATCTCTAATTCTGATACATTCTGAAGTTAAGTACTTTAGGACCATATCTATTTCAAGTTGATCCACACAGGCAAACTTTGTACTTACCCATCCTAGGCTTACAGGCAACCTTTATAGTTACCCATTCTAGGCTTAACCTTGAAAACATAAACAAGAGACTAGGTAAAGCTCAATCCTGTAACCAACTGTAGTCATTAGCACAACTTTAAATACATTTCTGAACTAAAATCAAAGCAAACCTTTCAATCAGATACAGTTCATAGAGGGCTGGCAAATTTTGCTGATTCCACCATATTGCATTAAGACTGAACAGAAAAAAAAGCTTAAAGGACAGAAGTTGCATGGGAAGTAGAAGAAAAAAAGAAACAGGACAGGAGCCTACCACAGAGGGCCTCTGAAAGACTCTACCTAGCAGCATATCCAAACAGATGCTGAGAATTATAACCAAACCTTCCATAGAGTCCAGGGAATCATATGATAAAAAGGGGGCGTTAGTATGAATGGGAGAGGACAAGTACTCCACAAGGACAAAATATATCATGGCACAGGGGTCCTTTATAAGTCTGTTTCTCCAACCAAGGACCATTCCTGGATACAATATAGAACCCCTGCTCAGATGTAGCCCATGGTAGCTCAGTATCCAAATGGGTACCCTAGTAAAGGGAACAGGAACTACTTCTGACATGAACTCAATGACTGGCTCCTTTACTTCACCCCCCCACTGCCTACTGAGGCACAGGCCACAGAGGAGGATATTGCAGCCAGTCCTGAAGATACCTGATAAGCTATGGTCAGATGGAAGAGGAGGAGGACCTCCCTTAGCATTGGACTTGGAAAGGGACAGGGAGGATATGAGGGAGGGAGGGGAAGGTTGAGATGGAATGAGGGAGGGGGCTACAGCTGGGATACAAAGTAAATAACCTGTGATTAATATTAAAAATATAAATTAATATAAAAAAAGAAGAAAAGGAAGTTGCACTTAGCACTAAACAGGGAATGAAACACAGCTGGCAGCCTTCACCAAAAATGGCAGTAAAACCAAGGCTCCACCCGCTTTATCCCTGAACCAACATGGTGGCCAGCCACATGTTTTTACAGGCTGTGGTGGACAATTTAAAATATAGCCATTAGATGTCACTTATGGGGTTGCTGCCTCCCATGGTATAGCACTTTGGAGCATTTACAGTTTCCTGTCACCAAGTTCTAACATTGTAATCAAATAAGGTTTAGAACCAACTGCACAATAGAAGAGTATAGAACAATTCTAAACTGTACTTGAACTATTCTCGCTGTATCAAACCTATCAGCTAGAAAGGGACAGCATTAGTCCATTTATTCAAGGACAGGAAGACAGGCTTATACTTCAAATCAGCCTGTTAATGTGAATAGACTTACAAACCAGGGCCGAATCATGAATATAGCATGCTGCAAAAACATAGGGTTCTACCCAACTACACCAGAGCTTGGAATAGCGACCTATAGTTCCACCAAACCAGACCTGAGCAGCAACACACTTGCTGAGCTCTGCCAGATCAAAAGTCAAACCAGCAGCCAAACTCTGCCAGACCAGAGACCAGAGAGCAGTGCCAGAGGCTCCAAGCCTGAGGCGCCAGGTACTTTAGCAATCCCTTGGAACCTCCTTGCCTCTGTCACCAGAGCCTGTGGAGCATGGTCCAAGCTGTGGAGCATGGTCCAAGCCTCCCTGAAATGGATAAGAATTAAGTCTAGGTGTTTTGAAGTAATCTGTCCCAAGTCGTCAGCCAGTCCCAGTCACAAAAAACAGGGAGCGACAGATAAGACAGTTAAACAGAAAGACGTACACAGATCCAGATCTCTCCTTACAGGCAGCAGAAACACACACACACACACACACACACACACACACACACACACACAGAGCCAGACAACAGATCCCAGCACTCCTGCAGCAGAAAAACAGAAAGTAGGAGAGTGGCAAAGCGTTGCTGCAGGAGCTACCTGCCTTGTCCTCACAAAAAACTGGGTGCTCTATCACCCTTTATAGATCAGGGTGCATCTGTCCCTTCTGATGAGGCCTGGAAAGTCTTCTAGGCTTCCTGCAGTGCACGGTTGTCGGGCATACCTGCTCTAATTTTTGATGTTATGCTCTCTCAGAGCAAAGTCCTTCTCTGAGCTGACTTTTTGCTAAAGACATTTCTAAGAGACAACGGTGAAAGATTCCAACTGCAAAGATATATGCATGTAGGTGTAAGAAACATAAACACAAACGAGCACTTATGGATAATAGACGTGCCAGCTGTGACATTAGAGCTGATGGTTTTGTGTTTGCAAAGAATTTTTTTCAGTAGAAAGTAGTTCTGAGAGTACATAATCCATATGGTGTGTATAAAATAAACAAAATAGTCGGAAAATGGAGTTCCTGAGAAATTAACAGATTAAAAACCTCAACTTTTATTTTCATGTGTAAGATCTAGAACAATCTTGTATAGATAATTAAAGATGAACTATTTCCATTTCCATTTGAACACATAATTATTTTGTTTTCATTGCAAAAAGCTCCAGCCAGAGTATTCTAATAAAGTGGCATACTTGACTACAGGCATTTTTAAGTATCTGGTACAACATTTCATTGTCTTTCTCACAAGAAAAGATATAAAGAGAACATAGGGAAATACAATCAGAGAAGTTACGAATACAAAACATCCAATAAATGAAGGACACTATGAAAAGACAAAGGATATGAAGAAGATTCTAGGCTCCAAGGCCGAGAAAATAATTTCGAGATGATCATTGAAGAAAATTTCCCCAAACATAAGAAAGAGATGCCAATAAAGATATGAGTCCTACAGAATACCAAATAGACTGACCAGAAAAGTAACTCCTCCCACCACATAATAAAACACTAAATCTAGAGAACAAAGAAAAAATATTAAAAGCAGCAAGGGGAAAAAGTCCTAGTAATATATAAAGTCAAACCTGTCAGAATAATACCAGACTTCTCAACAGAGACTATGAAAGCCAGTAGGGCCTGGACAGATATCATGCAGAAGATTAGAGATCACAGATGTCAACCCAAACTACTATATCCAGCAAAACTTTCAATCAACATAGATGGAGAAAACTAAGTATTCCATGACATAACTAAATTTAAACAATATCTATGCAGCAACAGAGCCCTAAAGAAGATACTACAAGGAAAACATCAACCAAAGGAGATCAACTGCACCCAAGAAAACACAGGATAAAAACACCATCACAAGAAAAAATCAAAAGAAATGAAACAAACAAACACACAATCACCACCAACTCCACAATAGAAATAACTAATAATCATTGGTCACTATTATCTATAAACATCAATGGTCTCATCTCTCCAAAAAAAGACACAGACTAACAGATTGGTTGTTGAAACAGGGTCCAACATTGTGCTGCATTCAAGAAACACACCTCTGCTACAAAGAAAGACACCACCTCAGAGTAAAGGGATGGAAAAAGGTTTTCCAAGCAAAGGGACACAAGAAGCAAGCTGGAGTAGACATCCTAATATCTAATAAAACAGGCTTTCAACCAAAATTAATGAAAAAGAGATGAAGAGGGACACTTCATTCCCATGAAAGGAAAAATCTACCAGGAGGACTTCACAATCTTGAACATCTATGCACCAAACACAAGGGTTCCAGCATTTCTCAAAGAAACATTATTAAACTTAAATCACACATTGATCCCAACATCTTCAGAGTGGGAGACTTCAACCCCCACTCTTGCTAAGGGATAGATCATTGAAACAGAAGCTAAACAGAGAAACAATGACTGGAACAGAGGTCATGAATCAAATGGACCTAATAAATGTCTACAGAACCTTTCACCCAAACAAAAAAAAACTATACCTTTTTCTCAGCACTTCATGGAACCATCTTCAAAATTGACTATATAGATGGGGACAAAGCAAGCCTCAACAGGTACAAGAAGACTGAAATAACTCCTTGTATCATTTCACACTACCATGGTTTAAAACTAGATGTCAACAATAACAGAAATAACAAAAAGTCTACACGCACATGGAAACTGAACTCTCTACTCAATGACAACTGGGGCAGGGAAGAAATAAAGAAATTAAAAACTTCCTAGAACTTAATGAAAATGTTGGTACAACTTACCATAACTTATAGGACACAATGAAAGCAATGCTAAGAGGGAAGTTCATAGCACTAAGTGCCTTCATAAGGAAATTTGAGGTATTTCATACAAGCAACTTAATAGCACACCAGAAAGCACTAAGAAGAAAAGAAGCAGACACACTCAAGAGGAGTAGATGGCTGGAAATAATCAAACCCAGGGCTGAAAACAATACATTAGAAAGAAAGAGAACAATACATAGAATCAAAGAAACCAAGAGATGATTCTTTGAGAAAATCAACAAGATAGACAAATTCTTAGCCAAACTAACAAAAACTCAGAGGGACAATGTCCAAATCAACAAAATCAGAAATGAAAAGGGGACATAACAACAGTCACTGAGGAAATCCAAGAAATCATTTGGTACTACTTCAAAAGCCTATATAAAACAAAATTTGAAAATGTAAATGAAATGGACTATTTTCTTGATAGATTCCATTTAACAAAGCTGAATCAAGATTACATAAATAAACTAAATAGTACTTATATCTCCTAAGGAAATTGAAGTTGTCATCAAAAGCCTCTCATCTAAAAAAAGGTAAGGGCCAGACAGTTTCAGCACAGAATTTTACAAGATCTTCAAAGAAGACCTAAAACCAATAATCTTCAAACTGTTCCACAAAACAGAAACAGAAGGAACATCACCAACCTCAATTTATGAAGCCATAGTCACACTGATACTTAAACAGCACAAAGACTCAGCAAAGATAGAGAACTTCAGACCAATCTCACTTAGGAACATTGGCACAAAAATACTCAACAAAAAACTCACAGACTGAACCCAAGAACACTTAAAGATATCACCCACCATGATCAAATAGGCTTCATCCCAGAGATGCAGGGGTAGTTCAACATATGAAAATCCATCAATGTAATCCACCGTATAAACAAACTAAATAAAAAAAAAAAACCAGATCTCCCTAGATGCCAAAAAATCATTTGACAAAAATCCAACACTAGCTTATTTTTAAAGTTTTGGAGAAATCAGGGATACAAGGCACATACCTAAGCAAAGTAAAGCAATGTACTTCAAGACTATAGCTAACATATAGCTAAATGAAGAGAAACTTAAACCAATTCTACTAAAATCAGGGAAAAGGCAAAACTTTCAACTCTCTCCTTATCTCTTCAACATAGTTCTTGAAGTCCTAGCTAGAGCAATAAGACAAATACAGGAGATCAAGGGGATACAAATTTGAAAAGAAAGAAGTCAAACTATCGCTATTTACAGATGATATGACAGTATACATGAGTGACCCCAAAAATTCTAACAGAGAACTCCCTCAACTGATAAACACCTTCAGAAAAGTGGCCAGATAAAAAAATTAACTTAAAAAAATCAGAAGCCCCCCTGTATACAAAAGAAATTGGGCTGAGAAAGAAATTAGGGAAATAACACCCTTCACAAGAGCCACAAACAATATAAAGTACCCTGGTGTGACTCTAACCAAGCAAATAAAAGATGTATATGAAAAAAAAAAACCTTCTAGTCTCTGAAAGAAGAAATTGAAGAAGATATCAGAAGTTGGAAAGATATCCCATGCTCATGGATCCATAGGAATAATATAGTTAAAATGGCTATCCTACCAAAAGCAATCTACACATTCAATGCAATTCCCATCAAAATACCAACACAATTTTTATACACATGGAAAGAACAATTCTCAATTTCATTTGGAAAAACAAACAAAAAACCCAGAACAGCTAAAACTATCCTGTATGTTAAAAGATCTGGAGGTATCTTCATCCCAGATCTCAAGCTGTACTATAGAGCACCAATAACAAAAACTGCATGGTACTGGCATAGAAACAGACTGGTGAACCAATGGAATCAAATCAATGACGCAGAAACAAAGCCACACACCTATGGAAACTTAATTTTTGACCAAGAAGCCAAACCATACAATCAAAGAATGACAGCATCTCCAACAAATAGTGCTGGTCTAACTGGATGTTTTTGTGGAGAAAAATGTGAATAGACCCACATTTATCACCCGGATCAAGGATCAACCTTACATCTGGCATAAGGCTAATATCCAGAATATATAAAGAACTGAAGAAGTTAAACACCAACAAACCAAGTAATCTAAGTAGAAAGTGGGGTACAGAGCAAATCAGAGAATTCTCAACAGAGGAATATTGAATGGCAGAGAAACACTTAAAGAAATGCCTAACATCCTTAGTCCTTTGGGAAATGGAAATCAAAATGACCCTGAGATTTCACCTAACAGCTATCAGAATGACTAAAATCAAAAACTCAAGGGACAATACATGCTGGAGAGAATGTGGAGAAAGGGAGACCCTTCTCTATTGCTGGTGGGAATGTAACTTCCCACAACCACTTTGCAAATCAATCTGGCACTTCCTCAGAATATTAGGAATAGTGATGCCTCTAGATCTTGCTACACCACTCTTAGGCATATACCCCCATATGTCCCACCATTTAACAAGGACATTTTCTCAACCATGTTCATAATAGTTGTATTCATAATAGCCAGAATATGGAAAAAACCTAGATGTCCCTCAATGGAGGAATGGATACAGAACATTGTGTAAATACTCAGCAACTGAAAAAAAAAAAAGAGAGAGAGATCATGAAATTTGCAGGCAAATGGTGGGAATTAGAAAAGATCAGCCTGAGTGAGGTAAACAAGAAGGAGAAAGACAGAAATGACATATAGTCACTTATAAGTTCATATTAGCCATATAATCTAGGATAAACATACTAAAAATCTATAGCCCTAAAGAAGCTAAATAACAAGGAGGTACTTAGGGAAGATGCTTAATTCTCATTCAGAAGGGCAAATGGGATAGACATAGGAAATAGGAAAAGATAAGAAACAGGACAGGAGCTTTCCACAGAGAACCTTTGAAAGACAATACCCACCAGGGTTTGAAGGAGATACTGAGACTTATATTCAAACTTTGGACAGAATGCTGGAATCCTTATGGAAGAAGATCAAGACAGAAAGGCTTGGAGGGGAAAGGAACTCTCTAAGGAGAACAACAGAGCCTAAACACTTGGGCCCCTTCATGGAGAGGACCTAGACACCCCCTTTCAAAGGAAACCCATTGGCCGTTCAATTTCCAAGTGTGTTCCATAGTAAGGGGTACAGGGACTGTCTCTGACATGAACTCAGTGCCTGCCTCTTTGATCACCTCCCCCTTGGGGGTGCAACCCTGACAGGCCACAGAAGAAGATGATGCAGCCAGCCTTGATGAGACCTGATAAGCTAGGGTGAGATAGAAGGGGATTAGGTCCTCCCTTATCAATGGACTAAGGAAAGGGCATAGAGGGAGGGGAATGAAGGTGGATTAGACAGGGAAGTGACAAGGGAGGGGTCTGCAGCAGGGATGGAAAGTGAGCAAATTGTAAAAAGATTAAAATTTTTCTTTTTAACATTTTTATTTTATATTAATCACAGGTTATGTACTTTGAATCCTAGCCATAGCCCCCTCCTGATTCCCTCCCTATCCCCCCCCATCCCTCCCTCATCTCCTCCCTGCCTCTTTCCAAGTCCACTGATAGGGAAGGACTTCCTCCCCTTCCATCTAACTCTAGCTTACCAGGTCTCTTCAGGACTGGCTGCAATGTGTGTAAAAAATGTCTTGAGTATTTGAGAATAAAAACTTTCCAAGTTATCTCACTTCAGGTTTAATTACAGAAATTATATGACCCTACTAGACACAAGAGAGCTTTTGAATAAATCATGTTGAGAAGCATTTTAGTAAAAATAAACATTAACACACCATTTAGAAATGGTATTTACAAGAGAGGATCCAAGATGGCTACCCCAGGAAGACACTGTGTCTGATGAGCAGGACAGTAGTGTAGGCACAGCGACCTGGAGACTGACATCTCGGACCTAAAACAGCAGCATTTGCGACTGCCAGGTGAGAGGAATTCCTACAGTGGGGAAATCAAGTGGAAAAGCCCAAGGGACACCCAGCTATTCCCAGGAAAAACTCCAGAGGGTGACAGGCTGCACACAGCTGCACTGGGCACCTAAGCCACCATTTCGGTCTGGGTCACACAGTACCCGGGACAGACTGAGTTTCACCCAGATACCGCAGGCTGCACTGGGCAGGCGCACAACCCTTGTCGCCAACAGCCGCCATTTTGGGCTGGGTCACACAATACCTGGGACAGAGTGAGTTTCACCCAGATACTGCACACCGGTCAGACCCACACCCCTAGGCGCACCCAGCCACCACCCCAGATTGGGACTCATAGTATCAGGTCCAGACTGAAGTGCCCCCAAATACCATCTCAGACCGTGATGTACAGCCCCTGACCCAGAAGGAGGCACCAAGACTCCAGTCCAGAAGAGAGCCCTTACCATCAAGCCTAGGTCAGAGCCCAGAGCCTCCTGACCAGAGCAGTGCACCCAGCGGACATCTCAATCGGTGACACTCAGCCTTTGGCAGAGTGAGGAGCCAAAACCTCCACACCAGGAGGGAGACCAGCCTGTGGTGCTCACAGCTTCTAGCACAGAACACGAAGCTGGGCACACAGATCCTACAGCAGAGTTCAACTTAGGCACAACACACACTATCAAACCACTAGAACTCCCTGATCTTCTTGAAGAATACTCCTGACACAAGAGATTGACAGTTCCAGTCTGAAGTTCAGCCTTAAAGCACAAACAGCTCCTTGATTATATATAAACAAATGCCCAGAAATCGGCATAAGAACTGACCCAACGAAAATCAGGACACCATGGCCCCACCAGAAACACCCAAAAGCAATACAGATTTTAATTCAGCGGAGACACGGGAAAATTACATTAAACCTATGATTATGCAGATATTAGAGGAACAAAAAGAGGAAATGAACAAGGCCCTCAAAGAAATTAAGAAGGATTTAACTGCCCACATACAGGAACAATTAAAGATAGAGAGGAAACAACCAAAATAGGAGACACAGTCAATCAGATAAAGGAAACGACACAAAGCATGAAAAGAGAATTAGAATCTATAGAGAAGACACAAACGGAGAAGAACCTGGAACTGGAGAACTTAGAGAAAAGATCAGGAACCACAAAGGTAAGCATCACCAATAGAATACAAGAGATGGAAGAGAGAATCTCAGGAGCTGAAGATAAGCTGAAGGAAATGAATTCCTCAATCAAGGAAAAAATAAAATCGGAAAAGTCCCAAACAAAAAAGATCCAAGAAATTAAGGATACCATGAAAAGGCAAAACCTAAGAATAATTGCAATGGATGAAAAAGAAGACTCCAGGCTCCAAGGAACAGAAAATATTTTTAAGAAAATCATAGAAGAAAATTTTCCCAACTTAAAGAAAGAAATGTCCATAAACATACAAGAAGCCTACAGAACACCAAATAGACTAGATCAGAAAAGAAATACCTCTCGTCACATCATAGTCAAAACACTAAACCTACAAAA
>JAQQSO010002877.1:0-14013 GCA_028658305.1 Pachyuromys duprasi
CATTTACTTATTATAATTTAAAGTTTCTTACCTTATAAACAACACATCTTAGTTAACTAACTTAAGACTCTGGTCTTCAACCCAGGTTGCATGTTAGAATCATCTGGAAGAATTGCATACTTGTCACAAACTACCCTAAGCCATTGAGCTGAGAATTCCTGACTGAGTATCTCTTATTTTCTAACAGCTCATCATCTAAAAGGTCGCAGTGCCTACCTTATAGAGTTGATCTGAGGATCATCATAGAAATCTGGTATAAAGCAGCGGATACAAAGTAATCTTGAAGCATCTTAGTCTGTTGTGTGCTTAGGGAGATCAACATGTGGTAAGAGAAAGGGGAAAAACGAAGGAACAACATATCATGTATTGAAGGGAGTAAGAGAAGAAGTGTGTTAGAAACCCCATCTCCACCACACCGTTTAGTCAATTCTTAACTAACATGTCCCTGTGGCTTTCTGTAGTACTTCTGCAGTATTTACATCTCAGACTTCTCTAATCCTTAAGAAATGGAACAAGGATGGTCCAATGGAGAGAAAGAACTATAAGGAGGGAAGACTTATCTAGGATAGTTGTCTAAAGCCACTTACTTCTGATCTTCATTGACCTGTCAACAAAGTATTTATTGCCTCCTGTTTGCATCTGTGCTCTAATTAAATCCGCGTTGAAGAAGTAGTGTATGCAATAGTTATTAGCCCAGGTGCTTGAGCCAGAGCCCTTAGGTTGGCATTTTGGTGCTGTAACTTTTGTTGTTTATTGTAGTTGGGTAAAAATCTTAATAACATAATGACACATTGTTCTTATGTATAGAAGAGATATTATTAACAGTAATGGCTTTATAAAGTTTCAGGGGAGAATTAATGTTAATAATCATAAAGTGACCAAACTGTGCATAACCAGTGAAGATAGACAACTGTTTTTACTAATTCTATAGAATCTATCTATATATAATAGAGGTGAGGTGTGAGGCGGAATCTCAGGGTTGTTTTGATTTGCATTTCCTTCATGACTAAGGATGTTGAACATTTCTTTAAGTGTTTCTCTGCCGTTTGATATTCCTCTTTTGAGAATTCTCTGTTTAGCTCTGTACCTCATTTTAAAATTGGACTACTTGGCTTGCAGGTGTTTAACTTCTTCAGTTCTTTATATATTCTGGATATTAGCACTCTGTCAAATGTAGGGTTGACGAAGATCTTTTCCCATTCTGTAGGCTGTCTACAGAGCAAGATGATGCAGCCAGGCTTGATGAGTTAGAAGGGGAGGAGGTCCTCCCCTATAAGGGGACTAGGGAAAAGGTATAGGGGGAGATGAAGGAGAGCAGGTAGAACCGTAAGGAGTTGAGGAAGGGGGCTACAGAGGGGATACAAAATGAATAAATTGTAATAAAAAAGAGGTGGCAGGAAATAGTATCGAAAACATGATTGGACAGTACAAAAGAAATTACAATGCTTGTAAAATTGGGATATTGCCAATCTTCACACCAGGGAAGTATTCAAGAGGAATAGAGTTTAAGGTGAAGCTAGAGGGGAATAGAGCTACTGGGGTGAAGAGAGCGTGAGACAAGTGTGTTTGAATGAGTAGGTTGTGTAGAAACGGGAAGATTTTGAGAGATGGGGGAGAATAAAAATGAGGCTTCTTATGCAGACTCTTGTTCTCCCTGATTGGGGAAGTGTAGAACACACTATGATGAGACTGTAGGCTTCTTAATCCTAGAATAGTATAAGGAGTTGACACTGAGATGAAAAATATATTAAGGTGATTATATTACCAGCAAAAAAAATCAGTCATAAGGGCGTTGAGAGCAGAAAAATATATTTCGGAGCTTGAATAAGATGAAAGGACTCTTCATGATTCTTGAAGGGGTGGGTATTTGGCGTGGTCCTTACAAAGCAGAGTGAGACCTGCAGCTGCAAGTCAAGGCTTTTCCCCTTTTGCACTTGACTGTTTTGACCCTTGCCTTGTTTGTTCAGCTAGGATTGTGTCTAAGCAGAGCCTCTGCATCTGTCCTGAACCTCAACTGCAGCCTTATCCTTTTACCCATGTGCCGGGTGCTCCTGGCTTATCTTCGAGGATCACAAAAGGTATGAAAAAAATCCTCTGTGGAGAGATCAAGTATGATAATCACATGTTAGTGGTGCTGTTCCCATGAACTGGTTTTATTTAGACTGTTTCTTCAGTGTCCATAAGGGACACGTTACCTATAAAAGTGGGCAGAAAGCTACTCTTCAAACTTGACCACGGTAGAGGATTGCAGCCGTTTTGTCCATCACACCTTCAGTTATTGTGTTCAGCGCTTCACAGCGATCATGACTCCTAACAACAGCTTCTCACCCAGATAGTGCTGGTTCAGTTTAAGCTTGAGAACCTGAGCTATAGAGAGTATGGCTTGACCAAGATCAGAAATGAGTGAAAGACAGAGCTAAAATTAGTTCCAGTTCTGAGCTCTTTTCTACTGTATCAGACCTCATTGAGATCTGTATTTTACTTAGAAAATCCAGGTAAGCAAGCCAGAGTCATGTGGCCTTTGAGTATTGTACAGAATGATTACTAGTGTTTGCACTTTCTCGGTTAACACACAACTTATTTTGAGCTTTGCAAAAGTCTTAAATAGATGACTACTGAATAGTGGCCCTCATATCTAATGTTTCTGTTGCAAAATGAGAGAGGAAAGAAAGAAAACTGCTTTGTCCTTTTAAAAAATTCAACTACATTTTTTTTTGTTTTTGATTAGTCCTTTGTATACATGTGCACATGTACATCTTTGCATGGATGTATTGATTCTTTACTAAAAAAATCAGGGAGGCATGGATAGATAATTATGTTTACAGAGGTTGTTTCAGTGATCTTTGAAGTGTGTAATGCTGATTTACTCTAGCAAAACTCAGGTTTTTTTTTCTGGTAATTATATTTGGAAGCTCTTTATCTTGCAGTCACTTATGGGACAACTGCTGTTGTTAAAATTCGAGAATTTTATCCCTCTGACTGGCCATTGGCTTGGTGTGAAGAGAAGGAATAGAAGTACCAGGAAGTGAAAAGTTCCCTCCTAGGTTTCTCAGTACATAATATGTCTTAAAGAGTCATTGCCCAGTATGAAGCACAGATATTAAAAGATTATTGACATTTATTTTTCTAGAAGATCAGGCCAGCATTTAAAACCACAGGTGGGGTTGTTCTAACTTAAAAGTAATCTTATTTTTGCAACACAATGGAAACCTTAAATTTTATCAGATTTAAATTTACAACATGTGTGCTACGTCATCAGAAAGTTTCCTCTGTGTTCTGACAGAACAACTGTTGTGGCAGTTGGGGACAAATGTCAGCACAGACATTTATGCACAGTAACATTTGAGTTGAACAACATAAGATCACAAGGTAGTTTCTCAAATCAATAACATCCCTTCTCACATTCATTTGAACGGCTTCAGTGAATAGTTATATCATGATTCTCTTCATTTGACTAATAGACTGGTGTTGAATTTCTAAATTTTTGGTAATATGAGCGATGCTGTAGTGAAAATATTTATATACATGTTTTAGCTGGTTTTATTTCTCTTATCATATTAGTTAATTTTTTATTTAGGTTCCAAGCAGGAGAACAAGAAGATTATTGGACAAAAGCAAGACATTCCACATAACCTGTGGCATAACCATCTGTATTTTCTCTGGTGAGAAAGCCGAAAAGCATGATTTTTATTAGAATTGTATATTTTACAAATGCAGAAATATCTGATTTCATTGTTCTGTGTGTTTTCACCTAGCAAAAGCTTATTTGGTGATTTCCGAATTATATATGTTATTTACTCTTTTCTGAATTAGGAGAGAGTCGTGACGGGAATTACAGTACGTAGGCGTTTCTTATGGCAGTTTGCATTATATTGTCCAAGTGTTGGATCCAAACTCATAGTGATTTTCTTGTGACAGTAAATAATTTTATTTGTAAAGTTTAAAGTAAGGAGACTAAGCAGTTCTAAGTTTAGAAGGAATATTGTATGGCATATGAATAAAAATTAGAAACGTGATTCATTTTAAAATATGATTCTATCTCAAGAAGTATTTGTCAAACATTTTTATCTTGGTAATTGGGTAAAAAGATTAGATTTTAAATTTGTGTAATTTTATCTTGATTCATTTCAAGTTACCAAATACAAATTGGGGGACTTTTAAGAGTTGACTTAACGTCTGTTTTAATTTCGAGCACTTAAGCCTGTATTATATACCCACCATTACAGAATCATGCTGAATATTTTCGCTGTTCTAAACACACGTAGTGTTCTGCCGCCTCATCTTTATCTTCTCTCTGAAACTCTCCTTTTCCAATCTACATAGGTTTTTGTTTTTTTTCTTTTTGCATGTTAGGTTGTTGGAACCAGAGAATGCATTGGCTTTTCTGATTTGCATTGTCCACTACTTCATGTGAATTTAAGTTCCTTCCTTGTATTTTTATTACTTGATGGCTCATGCCTTTTCATACTTAGATGGTATTTCATTGATCCACCTACCTCCTGGTTGTTCCCCACTATTAGCAGCTATGAATAAAGTTGCTACAAACTATTTTCTGTCTCTGTATATCTGTCTTTCTGTTTTTGTTTTTATTTCTATCTTTCCCTATCTCACTCTTTCCCTCTCTGGCTTGGAATCTCTCTCTGACTCTCGTGTATATGCCATATGTGTGTCCATAAATAATCCCATGAAATTGTGGTCAAGTGATTCTCTATATAGGTGCCCAAATGATAGTAGATAAGTAGGAACCTTACCATGAAATTGTATCCAGCAAACTGTATCTTCACATGCAGAAAATCTTTACTCTCACGCCAAATAAAACTCCACTTAAAGTAGATCAAAGACTTGAATGTTAAATGGAAAGATATGGGGATTAGAGAGATGGTCCAGCAATTAAGTATCCTGCTCAGTTATGAGGACTGGAGTTCAAATCCATATCTGCTCGGTAACAAGAGCCAGCAACTCCAGCTCCAAGGAATCCACAACCATACTTTGGCCTCCATGGGCATCTGCTCATATACACATTTGTATATACACTCATGCAGATACACATATAAATAAGAATAAATAAATTAAAATCTTTATAAAGAAATGTAGCCCTGATACTACGAAAAGAGAGGAAACACTTGAAGGCTTCTGTGTTGAGTTTTTTTATGAACTTTATATTCAAATTTTTTAGAACCATTTATTGAAACCCTACATTTTTCTTTCATTTGTTGTCTCTGTTTCTTGTAAAAACAGTATAGTATATTTATTAGAGTAGATTTTTAGCTTCTCTCTTCCATGGTGTATTCTTCTGCCATTACTGCAGCCTCTTGAGTACTTTACGGAAAATTTTTAATCTTTATGATATTAATGAAACTCTTTGGTACCCAACATGATTGCCTGACTTATAATTCCTAAAGATAAAATTTCATGTTATTTGACATTCTGAGCCTCTCTTGCCATTATTAGTCTTTGTGGGTAATACATTTACTTGATGCTTCTGTATTTTATAGTATACGTTTCGTGGATTGTAAGCTTTTCTAGTTCTAGGCCATGTTTTTTTTTTCTTTTTTTTTTACCAGTATACTTCATATATTATTTTAACCTGTAATAGTTTGTTAGCAATTACAGAACAGTTATATCTTTCATGCTGTCTCCATAATTTTATCGATAATATGAAGACTAATAGATGGGTTATAGGGCCAAGGCTGCAAGAGTTTCTTTAATCAATATACTAGAACAGAATGTTGTTTTACCTCACTTAAATAAAAAAATAAAATAAAATAAATAACAGATTGGGGAAGGAGGAGGTATGGCTGCCTCGTTGAAAAGAGTATTTGCTTCCTACTTACCTGTCTTGAGATAATTTTGTTTTCCGGCTATGACAGAATGAGTTGTCTCAAACCTCTAATAATTCCCTGACACATTCGTCTTTTCTGCAAGCTTAGAGTCAGCTGTGCACTGTGTTGGCAATGCTGTTATGGGTTGGTTATTTGTCTAATGGTGATCAATATTTTCACCCGTTTTTCTTCCATGAAGTGTCTCTCAACACTTTACTGTTGAGTTTAGAGGATTATGTATCGATTGTGGAAAACTTCCGCTGGTTAAAAGCCATTCTATAGGCTGAGATTTAGGGATGGATGAGTGAAGTATGTAAGCTTTGAGTTGGTTGGAGATATGGGGAAGATGAAGGATGTGAAATACAAAGATAGTTAGGAACCAATAACCAGTTTGCTTGTGTTGATAGACACAGAAAGTAAGTGTGTGTGTATGTGTGTGTATGTGTGCATGTAGAGGGAGATGTTGAATATGAGTCCTCTCTAGATATTGACCTGAATTACTATGTTTATTTTACTCTAGCTTTTGAAAATTAAGCAAATTATCTACAGTCGAGTGATTTTTTTTTATGTTGTGTTTTGGAATGATTTCAATCCAATATTTTATTGCTCATATACTGTTGAGTTTGATCCTTAAAACTGTAATTGTTTATGGATAACAGATGATGTCTAGTCAAAGAGCATATGTGGAAGCACCACTGACCTAATCTGGTGTGGTTCTGTAGGTGTGCATGTGGCTGCCCACTTGGTGAATGCCCTCAACTTCTCAGTGAACTACAGTGAGAATTTCCTTGAACTGAATGCAGCAAGATTCCAGAATGAGGTGTGTGGTCTCTGCCTTTCCAATTTTCCTTTCACTTGTCATTAGATAACTAATGAGGGTCTGTGATTTTTACAGCAAATTTGTACCTTGCTGCTCCTTAGAGTGCTTTTAAAGTGCAGTTGTCAAGTTGAGTTTTATTCCCTTTCAATAGAAATTGCCGGTAATTACTATTCTATAGTTTCTCCTGCTGAAAATGGGAGTTGGCAGTGTCTGCCTTTTTATATTCTGCAATATTCAGAAGGCTGCCACTCAGATCTGCTTTTCGACTCCCAACAGCTTTTGTCTAATTCCTCTCATTTAGCTGAAAGTGTCGACAGTACCGATCTCAGGTAAAAATACTTTAATAACTCACTTACAGTGCTAGGGGGAAAAAGGCACAGCTGTGGGTTGATTATTTGTCGATACTAAATAGGGAATTTATTTGACGAAAATGTTAGCGTGTTTCTATCATTCCTTCGTTTCCACTAAATACATGGCCTTGAACTGAATAATACATGTGATATCTGACTTAGGGGTGGTGTTCTTCCATTTAATTGTTTATGTGTTCACGAGATGAAATTATTGTGTGGAGCCAGAGTCAGATGCACAGCACATGTACAGCCATGGTTAGGTCTCTGTTGCTCAGTACTTTCACATCCTCTGTCTTCGGATAGTCATTGCTTCCCAAGGCCACGGCTGGACCACTGCCAAGTAGCTCTATCTCCCAGCCCTTTTATGATAAATGGCAGTGACTTAAGCTGTCCTTAACTGTTCCCCTCATTCCAGACTCCGTTCTTTCTTCCACATACCATTAGGGCTTTCACAGCTAATATGGCTCTAATCATTTGTTTGATTGTCTTCCTAAGTTGAAACAAATGACAGAATAAATCATAAAACTGAATAGCCCAAGTCATATTTGATAAATCTCTCCTGTCTAGGATCATCTTTTAACATCAATATGATTTGATTAGTCTGACTAGGGTCTGGGCACTGCTGTTTTTAAAAGGATCACCGGTAATTATATACTGCACAAACACTGAGATGCACTGGGAAATCTAGCTCCTTAGCTTCTCAGTGAGCCATAGCTCTCCACTTGTCATGATTTCAGATTGAGTTCTGTTTCTCTCATCTTCACTTCCTTTCCCTGTCCTGTCCTCCAGCCTTATTCTAATATTATCAATGATTACTTGTTTCCAGACCTACTACAATTTCCTTTGCATAAAATTTCCTTTTATGCTCCTCCATATTTACGCTTATTTAACACCTGTAGTAGTTTTCTTATTTTTCATACCATTCACATTTAATTGTCCAGTATTCCACTGTGTTGGTGGTTTTAGTCTTAAAATTCTTTTTTTGTTGTTTCTGGGCATTGAACTTAATATATATAAAAGCTATCTCAGTTGTAGAGGAGGATGAAACTGAATTTATAAGCTTACAATCTGCTGGGCAACATAATGAGACCTATATATTACTTGTTATATATTACAAATTGCACATTATATATTAAATGTATATGTATGTATATAATATATGCATCATATATATTGTAAGTATATTTAACTTTGCTTTACAGCTTAAGCTATCGAGTCTCAAAATTGTTGATGAGGAAACAACACCATTGCAGACAGCCTGTAATCAGATCAATGGGCAGGCCTAGTAACTTAGCCAATGCTCTCCTTTTCTAGGGTGGGAAAACGTCTCTGGTTTTGTTTTTTATAATGTAAAATGCATTATAATTAATCCCTGAGTATGCATTATAATTAAGTCTGTCACTCAGACTGGACGAGCGTTGCCCTAATTGGTAATATACAGCACCACAACTTGAAAATTTCATGAGTAAGTTTATGTCACTAGCATTTTCTAGTCAAATATTTTATTCTTTTCTTTTCTTAGGATCCTAGAAAGCTTCTTTTCACAACTGGTAAGTTGTTATTCATTGTTTTTCCTTAGATTCACAAACAAAGGTCTTAGAAAATAAGCATTGTTACCTTACACATCAAGTGATCCATGCTAAAGCACAACATTCTATAAGTGATGTTAATAGTTTACCTAGGTGCTGCAATGCCAAATAAGGGGTAAAATCCAAATATTTGGGTGCTTGAATAAATAACGGATGAAAGTATTCATATACATTGCTTTGCCATATGTTCTCTGGCAAGTTCTTTGAATGAATATGCTGTAACCTTTATGCTTTGTGAAGGTCTGCTTTGAGCTGTGGCTGTATCTGGTGTTGTGGAAGGTAATATATATGTCCTGAGTTCCTATTGTTAATGTTTATTGGGGAAAATATCAGATTATTGGTGTCAGTGTAGTTATAATAACTAAGTCCATTTCAACTGATGTGTGAGACACTATCTTAAAACTCATAACTAAAAAGTTTTTAAAATCAGTTATGTTTGGGGCTGCATTAGCTTTTCCATTAGCAATTTATTGTTCCTTTTTAAGAGCCTTCACTGGAAATCTCAGTCTAGATTGTTATGCTGTGAATGTACATTTGTACACCTAAAAAATTAACCATGATTCTAGAGAAAGTTCATTGTAGGGGTGCTTTTAGCACCTGTCAGTATCAAGGTGATTGTGGCATTGATAAAATTAGCGAGAAATGGTTGGTTGTAATAAACTAGTAAGAATTAAAAATGCACGAATGACTGGAACATATTACCCTATTGTATATTACTCTAAGACTCTGCATCTTAGAGACAGAAAGTGTTTTCTTTCTGGCCAAGAAATTTTTGTGTTTACCCTGTTAAAGTATTTCACAGTCCTCTATTCAGGAGCATAATTTAGTTTTGCTTAACATTTTGTTCATCGAAACCATATTGTAATTTAAGTCTTAGTAATTGGATGTAAAAAGAGCAGTAAAAAAAAAAACCAGCAAAACAAAACCTTATGTTCAAATAAATGTATTTTGGGTTCACATGAACTAGATCAACAGAAAGAAACAAGAACTTTGTTTTAAGAATATTTTCTACTATAAGAAGCTTTAAGAAAGCCTCAAAGTTCTTAAAATTACTCAAAAAGAAGAGTTTATAAACATGTAAAATATTTCTTAGGATATAGGTATTACATCAAAACAACTTAGCATAATTAATGCTTCTGAATAAATAGGAGATCGCAACACCCATAATAAAACCTCATTATCTTATGTTCTTTGCTTCAGGTTCCCATGAGGGCTCTGGAGACAAGATTTATAGACATCTTTTCATGTCTTCACAAATAGTGCCTAGGCAAAGCCTCATTCCTTGAGACAGGATTTATACATCATAGGGTTGATTTAGTGCAGATAATATTGTTATTGGTTCTTTTCTTATAGTGTGTTTAATCCTTCATTGTCTTCACTCTTGATGCCTAAATTATTTTCTAATATACTAAGAAATTATTGTGTAAAGCTCAAGTTCATAAAATTACAATATAGTAATTGGACTTACCATCTTGGGGATGATAAGAGTATTGAAATTAAGAATTTATGAAATAAATTTAATAGTTTGGAATATACAAACATTTCTCTAAAAATACTTATATGCTAGAAATTTCCTAATTCAATAATCCATTCCATGATGAGAATAAAATACTTGACATTTAATTTGAGTGAATATAAAAAATGTGCATCAACAAACACAATCATGTTTTCAATTAAGCTAAAAGAAGCAGGATAATGAATAGAATATGAGTGTTTCTGACTGCATTGTGTAAGGGGGACAATGACTGCCTAAGGTCATTCAGACAGGGCAGTATAGTACAACTATGTATTGTTAAGGCTACTAATTAATCATTTTCATATGAGCACATATAAATAATAATATGTGTACCAATTTCCCCTTTCCTAAAAATACAAATAGATGTTTGGCTGTATTATTTGAGAGGATCAAGTATTTTCAGAAAAATAAGTATACTTCATGTAGGCAAGTTTGTCCAGTACAACTGGACTAGTGAATAATTTTAGTCTGCTTTTCCTGTGTCTTAGAATTTGTATCTACAGAAGGCTAGTGGACTAGAACTTAGCTTAGTTGTTAGCCAAGGGAATATTAGGGACCACTCAATGTTTCAGGAATTATTCAGTGTTTACTACTTAGAGTCCTCTATGCAATAATTATCTGTGTTGTTTAAACTGTCTGGATCCAGTACTGGACCAAGACTTCTTTTATACCAGCTTCACTTTATAACAATCATCTAATGACACACTTCAAATGCCCACCAACAGTTAATTGAACACAAAAACCACTTGTTTATCTGTTTAATTTGATGCACTGCTCTATGATATAATGTTACCCAGTTTTATTTTGTTTCTTTGCACTAAGTAGTACCTGGAGTTTCCTTAAGGGAGTCTTAGCACTTACCTTTTCAGAACTTACCTTTTCAGTACTTCTAATTACAACTGGTTTTGGTTATCTTTACTAATTGTATATGTTTCTTCTTTAGTGATCTGAATGAAATAATCTACTTTATAAATGTTGACCAGTAGTCAGTTTTCTGGGATTGAATCCAGGGGTTGCAAATTTTAGGCAAACATTCTGTGGCTGAGCTTTATACTCTTCTTGAAGTACATGGACTCTTAATCATTTTGAAAGACAGATTCCTGCACATCAGTGTTTATTGCTGCTTTATTCACAGTATCTAAGAAATTGACCTAGCCAAGATAAATAGCTAAAGAAAATGTGAACACGATCAGATTTTATTTATCCACGAAGAAAAATGAAATCATGACATTTACAGAAAATAGATGGAACTGAAAGTTATGTTAAGCAAAATAAGCCAGAGCCAGAAAACCTTTGTGTTTTCTTCCAAAACCAATTGCTACTTCAATTTGTGTGTGTGTGTGTGCTGTTGTGATGTAGATATAGATTAAGAGACCAAAAATGAAATCATGGAAAGAGGGTTGCAATCCTAAATGGTGAACGGGGAAAAGCAGATAATACAGAATATGTGACATGAAAACAGAGATGAGGGGCTGGGTGAGGCTAAGGGACCCGAGGGAGGAGATCAGGGAGTGGAGAACAGGGAAGAGATTCAACAACAACAAAATAACGAATAAAAAATGTCAAAATGTTTTATGCTGGGCTAAAGAGGTGAAAATGATTTGGATACAAAAAGGCAACAACAAATTTTAGATAAAAAGATTATTTCATTGAGAGAATTTGAAATCATTGAATTTATTCCCTGTAGTTTACAGATGAAATTCAGCATGTTTTGGCTTTGCCAAAGGAATAATTACAAGATCATGTCAGACTATTTTGAACATTGTCTGGGTGGTCTTGGACTTCTTTTTCAACTTCCAATGACAGGAGTCAAACGTGCTATTCTCTTTCTTTCTCTGTCTCTCTGCAGGTTCTTCCTACATATTTTCCATGTTCTGCTTCATGCAAGAAATTCTTTAGTGAATGTGAGGAAATACTTGAGTTCAATGAATTTTTTATTATAGTTCCTCTGAGATGCTTTATTACATTCACATGACTTGTGACTCTTCAAGAAATGCTTATGACTTTTTTGAGTAACAGAAGTGTATATCTCAAGGAGATGTTCAAGTAACAAACTTGAAATACTGTTACTGTTTTATAAACATAACCATTTTTTGGCTTCTTTCCGTTAAGATGGTTTGTAGAGAGACTTTTATTGGCCAATTGTGGCAGGCCCAAAGTCACAGAAGAAACCTTCACACCTAAAGAATTAACAAATGCACAATGAAATTATTGGGAAGTCCATATGATCACAAAATTTACAGTTTTAACAATAGTGGATTCTAACACATTTTATTTTAAGGCTCAGGTAAAGTTTTTGTTGTTTGTTTTTCTTCACATCTTTTCATACTTAACTAAAATTCACCAAATCACACATATATAGAAACCACACCATTGAATTGGCTTTAATTTTCATAAATATTAGTCACTACCAAAGTCAAAACGCCCAATATTTCCATTACCCTACGTCCAAATATTATGCCCTTTAGTAATTCATCTTGTTCTCTGTCCCTTCTAGTGCCTCGACTGCTTTTAATTTTTTCCAACACATTTTATTAATTTGGGGAAGAATTCACATCAAACACATTCATTTCCCAGTCCTTTCCTGTCCATCTCCCCACAGCCAAAAATAAAAGTTCAATTTATATTATACATATACTCACTGGGTGTGGTCCAGCTCTCAGTGGCCTTTCCCTAAATAGAGTTGAGTCTTCCCCTCCTGAAGACCTGGTATGAGCCATCTATTATGGAGGGGACACCTCGGCATCCCATTTATTTATTTATTTATTTATTTATTTATTTATTTATTTATTCATTCATTCATTCATTCATTCATTCACTCACTTTGCATTCCAAATATTGTAGCCCTCTTCCTCCTCTTCTCCTGGGCCCACCCACCATCCATCTTTTCTCCTGTCCCCTGTCCCCTATTCCCCAGAAAAGGGACAAGCCTCCCCCCACACAGCAACCCATCCAAGCAGATAAAGTTAAATTAAGACTGAGCGCATCTTCTTTTCTTGTGTCCTGGCCAGGCAGTCTTGTCAGGGGGATATAATAAAAAGCAGGCCACTAAGTCCATGTCAGAGACACCCCTGGCTTAGTAGGGAACCCACATGAAGCCTGAGCTGCCATTGGCTCTGTCTGTATAGGGTGCCTAGGTCCTGTTGGTGCATGACCTTTCATTGGTGTTTCAGTATCTTCCCTTCCCTCTAGGCCCTGGTTAGTTGGCTCTGTTGGTCTTCTTGTGGAGCTCCTGTCACCTCCAGCTCCTTCCCCCAACTTTTTCCACAAGATTTCCTATGCGTTGCCTAATGTTTGTCTGAGCCTCAGCATGTTTCAAACTGCCACTGGGTGGAGCCTAGCACAGAATAGCTATGCTAGGGTGCTGTCTTCAAGCATAGTAGAGCATCATTAATAGTGCCAGGGATTGGCTCTCTCCCATTGGGTGGGTCTCAGGTTAGACTAGGTATTAGTTGGACATTCCCTCAATATCTTCTCTATCTTTATCCCTGCACATCTTGAAGGCAGGGTATATTTTGTGTCAAAATTTTTGTGGTTGGGTTGGTGTTCTGCTTCCTCTACTAGGGGTCCTGTCTATTTAGAAAATGTCCTACTACAGTTTTTAAGCATTCTTTTCAATGGCTTCTTGTTTAGGCTCTTAATATTTTTGTGGCTGTGGGTTGGTTGTTACAGAAGTTCTCTGTGTCCCTCTTTCTTCTCTGCAAATCATGCTTCCACATGATTTTTGGCATCAGCACAGACCGTGAGCAGGCTCTTTGTTGCAGTAGGGCTACAGACCAAGATAAAGCCCCCTGATGCAGCTGTAATCATGGTTTCTGACTACAGCATAGACCACGGATGTATGCTTGGCATTTCTTGGCAACCTGGGCCAAAGACATCAACACAGACCCGCATGGAGTAAGATCTTGGGTCCAAA